>MUZC01000228.1:487656-498297 GCA_002072015.1 Radix auricularia | reverse complement strand
ACTGGCACAATGGGCGTTGCCCAATCGGAATAGTCTACCTTCTTTATGATGCCCTTAGATTCCAATCTATTTAGTTCATTTTCAATTTTATCCCTCATTGCATAAGGTGGAACTCTAGCTTTGCAGTATCTTGGATTTGTATCTTTAATGCTTATCTTCACTGTCCTATCATTTAGTAATCCTGAACTACCAAAAACACCTTCATTTTCAGATAAAACTTTATCTAGTGAAGTAAAACTAGGTTCTCTTGCTTTGTTCACTGAAAATATACTTTCCCAGTCTAACTTAAGATCAACTAACCAGTTCCTACCTAGTAATGGTGGTCCATTTCCTTCAACTACAAGAAGAGGAAGTTTAACACTTTGACCATTGTAGCTTATATGAACTATACACTCTCCTATCACTGGAACATTGTCACCTGTGTATGTTGTTAGGCACTTGTGACATGGTTGTAGAGGCACTGATCCTCCTGTGACAGCGTCAAAGTCCTTCTTTGCGATGACGGTTAGAGATGCTCCGGTATCAAGCTGGAAGATGATGCTCTTACCGTTGATACAAACTGGTACGTTGATGGGAGCATGACTTGTTGATTTCACAGAGAACAGGTTGAACTCCGGCTGCGGATCAGTTTGAGCATTTTCACTGGTAGAGTGGTTCATTGGTTGTGTTAGGCTGTCTTGGTGACAGTTAACATAGTGCTGCCTTTGGTGGCGGTACTGTGTAGACTGGCTAGATCTAGCAACAGACGAAGACTTTGCAAAGCAGGCCTTGGCAATGTGACCTTGCTTACTGCACTTATAGCAAGTTGATGACTTGAATTTGCACTGATGAGATGCATGGGGACCGTTGCATCGATGACATTTTTGATAATTATTACTAGATTTAGATCTAGGTTTAGAACTTGCAGGCTGTTTAGCATAAGTTGAATTGCTCTGATGGGGTTGGTGTTTGTTGACTGACCTGCTGTTTACTGCATGGATCCCTGAAGGCACCAGAGATCTGGCCGCATCGGATGACTGCTGGAATGAAGTTGCAAGTTGTATTGCTTTTTCCAATGTTAGATCTGTCTCGAGAAGCAACTTTCTCTGCACATCCGGGTTGTTCAGACCGGTGACAAACTTTTCACATAATCTGTCAGACAGGGTGTCGCCAAATTCACAGAATTCACTTAGATGACGTAGTGCTGCAACATATTCTGATATAGACTCGTTTGGTTGACGAGACCTACCGTCAAATCTGGCTCGACACAGGAACTTTGGTGGTGCAGGCGCGTGGTGATTTGTGAGGAGTTTGCTCAGCTCGTTAAAGCTCTTGGTAGCTGGACTAGATGGTGCACATAAGTCCTTTAATAGCCTAAATTGTTGAGGCCCTATGACTGTTAACAAAACAGCTCTCTTTTTGGCTTCCATCGTCACGTCGTTGGCTTCAAGATAGAAACTTAACCTATCTAAGTAATTCTGAACGGTTTCATCATTCGAATTAAATTCATTAATCTGGCCATATAGAGCCATGATTTTACAAATACTTATCAAATATGCTCTATCAAGCTACTTCTTCAGTCAGCATATGCTCTTTTTTAATGGATGATTAATCCTCGTCGCCAATGAAGTAGATTGAGTGGTATTTTATTTTAGGAATACAACGGACGATGGAGACAGGTCGTGTTCGTCATTTTATTCTCTTTGTAACTCTCTGACTAAAGAGCGTAAACAATAATAAACATAAAGATAAGGGACATCACTCAAACAATATAAAACTACAGTAATACAAGAGTGAGTTCCCCTAAGAATAATCCCAATATATTACAATCTAGTTTGAAAAGAATAGAATAATCTTCCTCAAATACCTTTGAATTCCTCAGGAATATCTCCATAATCCATTTCTGACTTGTGCTTCTGTACAAGAAATGCTTCCACTCGCCTCTGCAGGTCTGAGAATGAGCTGATCTCATCTAGAGTCTTGATGCAGGCTTTCCTCATGCAGTCAATGGCATTGTCAAACAGTTCTTTTCTATAAGATCTCTGAAATAAAGTCTCTACTCATTAGCAAGTATTCAAACTACCATTGCCAAAGTGAGATATGCATAGACTTTGGATGATAAAGACCATACTTATTGTGAGCTTTAATTCCAAACCATGGTAGATGTCTTAAGCTAACTCATTCCTCACAATGCAACTAAATATGTCCTTGGGATCCCTTCGGATGTAACTTATGAGCATATGAACTCGCTTACATTTTAGGTTAAAATAGCATTGAATTATCTATTTTTTCGGCACTTTTGTTATTGAACTTATTGTTCCAATATTTTTTAAAATGAAGTTATGTCTTGTTTCACTTTCAGTACATCTGTTATTGAATACGACATGTCTACATTTAGCATGTGCTTAAAAAGGGTGCACAAAATTGCTTCATTAGCCTTTACTTCTTATTTTTTACACTGTGAATGCTAAATAATTATTAAACACAATTCATTTCTTGATGTATTTTTATTTGTTCAGATTAATAAAAATTTTAATGAAAACAATAAATTGTTCCTACCAAAAAAGGAAAATTTAGCAAGTACAGAAGTGGAGCTTCAGGAGTAGATAAGTCAAGGTACCAACCTCATCATTAGCGATAGCTTTAGCAAACTTCTCACAGTCCAAGTGAAGGTAGATATCTGTGAGAACATTGAGCAGCTTTTTGGGCTCCCAGCCATATTTCTCTGGGGTTTTCACTTTCAGGTTCTTACACTTGGGTCCACACAGCTGCTGCAGGTTGAAGTTGAGCATTGCTGTCAGACGGTCAGCAAGTTCCTGGACAAGTGAAAAGAGAACATGGTGGTGGGGTGGTGGAGGGAGGAGATAATGTCAACAAAATAAGATGACAGAGTCTCAGGAAAAATGTCTTTTCTCTTTTAATTAGTTAATATGGCTTCTCTAAATGACAGCTCTTATATATGAAGACAAGTTGGAAACACTTAAAAATTAGAATGCAAGTTGTATTATTGAGGCTAGCACAATCTATGATTTGCCTGGTTCATATAGCAACAATTCATATGGGGCCTAAAGACTAGCCATACACATACAGGCACTAAGAAAGGCTCTAACATTCATATAGGCCGTACAGACTAGGGGTATACCTACAGGCACTAAGAAAGGCTCTAACATTCATATGGGCCATACAGACTAGGGGTATACCTACAGGCACTAAGAAAGGCTCTAACATTCATATGGGCCGTACAGACTAGGGGTATACCTACAGGCACTAAGAACGGCTCTAACATTCATATGGGCCGTACAGACTAGGAGTATACCTACAGGCACTAAGAAAGGCTCTAACATTCATATAGGCCGTACAGACTAGGGGTATACCTACAGGCACTAAGAAAGGCTCTACAATTTTGGTGGATAAGTAATGGAACATCTCCACCGTCTCTGTTGCCAAGGTAAGGTAGTTACGACACTGTCGCTCGTCTGAGGCAAGCTGCCTTGTTTTGGTTTGCTGCAACTCCTGTTAGAAACATTCAGATGCAAAGATTTCAATTGGTAATGTTTGTTAATAAATCTTAATTTATTCTTTACAGTGAGAGTGACATAAAACATAATAGATTGTGAAACTTATTAAAAGGATTAGAAACAGAAAAGTACATTAAAAGTTAAGGGTAAAAAACATGCCACCAGCTTTGGTCATTATTTTCTTGTATAAGTGTATTCTGTGCATTTTATGCATTCTACACATTATGGTCTTGGTATATTTATTACTTGATTGCCTTGCACAGATCATTTCTCACAAAACTGTGTTACAGTTAACAACATCATATTTTAAAGGCCACACACCATCTTTACAAAGGGGTCTTATTTGTGAGGTTCATATATAGCTGTCTTACGCCTCATTAGAAAATCAAGTATTTAGTTTCAGGACTTATTTGCTGATGATTCCAACACACCTTGCTTAGAGCATTCCACTTGGCCTTGTTGTCCATCACCTCCTGTATTTCATGAATGCGTTTGAGACAATCCAAGCTCTCATCCAAAAGAAAAGTTGTGTCATTCATCAACATGTTGACAAACTTAACAAACTGCTTCCCTGACCTGCAAGGTAACAGCAAAATCATGGCCATTCAAAATTTAATGAAAGAAAAATTCTTCATTAAAATAATTCAGTTTACCATCATGTGGTTCACAGAGCTTAGGGTTACCTGTTATCTTTTATACATTTATTTATATTATATAAGATGTGTGTATGGAAGGGTAAATGTAAAGTTAGTTCAAGCTAACTTATGAGATTAAAGATCTGGGTGATCTTAAATCAATGTGTATTACCAAATTCATAGAGTTGTTGCTTTTTTTTTGTGTAAACATACTAAAGATTTAACACTAGGATCTTTAACATTTTAAAAAATTTTCTTTTATTTTTATTTAGTAAGTTTCATTGTGTTGTAGGGGAGAAAAACTGTTTTATAACCAAAATTCTTTTGATTCTATCAGAACTCCATCTCATTTTAAAGTTTAAATAGCATTTACTGGCCAAGTCTACTATACTATTCGGATCACACACACACAAATAAATAACTAACAGCAGACCAATGTCTGTCTTGTACAGTGGCTTGTGTGCAATGAAAGACTTCATATATTAATACTAGCATTGTTGAGTTAGGGAAGACTTAAATGATAGGATTCATGGTACAGAAAACATGCCGTTGAACAAAGTGATTGCTATAATGGGATTTTGATATTGTATAACTGCAATTTTGATATTGTATCATTTTAATTTTGATATTGTGCAATTTTGTTTGTGTATCTGTGATTTTAATATTGTGTAACTTATATGTAATATAAATTGTTTTTCTTGGTTCACATAAAATATTTATGCCTCAGTATTTATTAGCAATAGATTTACACTAAGATTACCCCTTTAATTATAATTACATCATTAGTAATAGTAGCAAATAGTATGAATTAATAAAATTCATGGACAAAAGAGCCAATAAACTAAAAAATAAATTAAATTCACTCTCGCATGGACATTCTATATACCACAATATATAATCAAATAATATAATATAATATGACCATATATTTTTATTTTAAGATTCTGTAACATTTTAATGTCAAATAAGTTTGAGTCAATTTCAATGAGCCCATTCCCTGTAAAAAAAGAAATATTAACTTCTTGGCCTTACGGCACCTCCAGGTTATAAATAGGTTTTATTTATTTCTATTATTAGACTTCCGGTTAATAACGACAAACCCTATAAGATTAAGACACTAAACAATACAAATTACAGACATATTTTTAAAAGCATGAACTGCTCTGGTTGGGGTGGGGTGGGGAGGTCCTTGTATGTAATAGGATGAGCTAATCAATGAACTGCTATGATTGGGGCGGGGGGGGGGGTTCCTTGTATGTACTTGGATGAGCTAATCAGTGAATAGCTCTGAGTGTGGGTATGTGTTTTACCTGGCTTCCTCCATGAACTTGATTTGATGAGACGGCATGGTCCACATTGTTTTGAAGATAATACTTATATGGTACCGGATGGTAAACTTGTCGTAGAACTCACTGCTGGCACCAGTGGACTCAACATCTGGAGAGTCAGAGCATCGGGATAGGTGATAGGTTAGGGCAAATTTCATTGACAGGTAGAGAGTCAGAGCATCGGGATAGGTGATAGTTAGGGCAAATTTCATTGACAGGTAGAGAGTCAGAGCATCGGGTTAGGTGATAGGTTAGGGCAAATTTCATTGACAGGTAGAGAGTCAGAGCATCGAGATAGGTGATAGGTTAGGGCAAATTTCATTGACAGGTAGAGAGTCAGAGCATCGGGATAGGTGATAGGTTAGGGCAAATTTCATTGACAGGTAGAGAGTCAAGACAAGTTCTTGCAAATTTCATTGACAGGTAGAGAGTCAAGACAAGTTCTTGCAAATTTCATAGAGACATTGATCAAAGAAATACTACACAAAGTCTCACAACCATTTATTAATGTTCTAGTTACAGTAAAGATAAAATCACAAACAAAACTAACAGCAGTCACTGAATCCCTTTAGAAGCCATCGGAAGTAATTCCTTTCATGTTAGTAATTTGGTGAGGTCGGAGCAGTATTAACAGAACAGGCAGGTATTTTTGGAAAGGTAAAGATTGGTGGGGTGGGTGGGCGGAGAGAGAAGGTTATTTATTGGAGGAAAAGATGGATCAGGTAAACTAGAAACAAGGCAAGTAGTTTCTGTATTCACAATCATCTATATAGAACTTCATGAACACAATCACCTGTATAGAACTTCATGAACACAATCACCTGTATAGAACTCATGAACACAATCACCTGTATAGAACTTCATGAACACAATCACCTGTATAGAACTTCATGAACACAATCACCTGTATAGAACTTCATCAGAGAAGGCACCAGGCTGTTGATGGCTATCTCAGACATGAGCAGCTCTGTGTTGAGAGTCTCTGTCTTGGGCTGGATGCTGGGCTGTAGCACAAAGAGGACTTCAACCAGCTTGGCTGTGAGGTAGGGGTTCCTGAGGTAGTTCTGAGAGCAAAGCATCACCAGGACCAGGTGGGTCATTGGCCTGTGCTCAGCTTCCACCAGGCCCCCTGGCATGTATCTGGAAATAATCAGAATAATAATAATGATATTAGATTCTCTACAGCCCGGAACCCCTGCCATAAGATAGGCTGACGGTACATTATATTTAAATAATTGTCATAAATATTTATATATTGTATATACATTCAATGCAAAATGTTCATGTAATGAAACAATATTTAATGACAGAGATGCACATATGCTGCATCTACCAATCAAAATGAAAGTGTTGTGTTTTGAATGTGGTTTTGAAGGCCTTAAAAGTGGGAGTTTTAACAAAACAATAAATGCAACCAGAGGTGTGGCCAATGTCAGCAGTGTTGGAGGTGTGAAGCTATGATGATCTACAACTGAAACCCACTACCACAAGTTGTGCATCAAATATGATCAGACTAGGAGGTGTGAAGCTATGATCTGATCTACAACTGAAACCCACTACCACAAGTTGTGCATCAAATATGATCAGACTAGGAGATGTGAAGCTATGATCTACAACTGAAACCCACTACCACAAGTTGTGCATCAAATTTGATCAGACTAGGAGGTGTGAAGCTATGATCTACAACTGAAACCCACTACCACAAGTTGTGCATCAAATTTGATCAGACTAGGAGATGTGAAGCTATGATCTGATCTACAACTGAAACCCACTACCACAAGTTGTGCATCAAATTTGATCAGACTTGGAGATGTGAAGCTATGATCTGATCTACAACTGAAACCCACTACCACAAGTTGTGCATCAAATATGATCAGCCTATCAACTGATGTGATGAGCTCTACCAATGCATGCAAAGTGTGCATCTAGGTAGAAACAAAAACACAATCTGCACTGCAGTGCGGTTTTTTAAAAGGTGAGATTTCAGTTTAATTCATACGGATCATGTTAGTAAATTCAATTCAAGTACACAAAAGAGAAATCCATTTGAAGATACTGGCCATTGTGTGATGACTGATATTTAACTCAAGTTTTATTAAAGAGTGCCTTGGAATGTAACCTTTTCATACAATGAGAATCAGGGATATTAATTTTAGAAGTCTTATAATGAAGGCTCACTTGAAGTATTCCATAAGTCTAAAACTAATCCATGGGGGTCTAAAAAATTCCTCTCTGATAGAACTCATTTATATGCCACTCAAAACTTAAAACATAATATTAAAGTAATTTTGTGGAGAAGCCATAAAAACAGAAATGTCAGTGAAGAACTTACTGCAAGGCAAAGAGTATAAAGTCTGCCATATCTTCCAGATAGAATTCAGGAAGTGCTGAGAAGTAGCCAGGTATTTCACTCGGGAGTGGAACTTCTCGGCTGTGGAGGTAAAAAGTATTACACAGACCAATGCATAAATGGCACAAAAGGAAAAAAAGCTGCTTTCTTTCCGGGCCAGACAATATCAAATATATAAGGACACTAGATAGTTTATGGACGCCCTGGTTAGGGCTAACTGATGTTGAGTTTCTGTTCTAGAATTAGAAAAGTTGTTTAACTCTTAATGCCCCAAGGCGCTGTAATGCGCACCTCGATAGAAAGGAAATCACAGAAATTAAAAACTCTTCAGGGCGTGAAAGATGATGTATTCAACTTCCGGCAATGCCCATGCAAGTGTTATCGCTCGATTCGCGAAGTTTTTTGGTAGTTTTTACAGGTTTTTTTGAAAATGTCATTTTGCTATACTTTATTATAAAATTAATAGTAATAAACTTCAGGTCGGAAAAATAGCATTAAACTCAACGTGGTCTTTTAGATACATAAATATAACCTTTCTTATCCTAAAAGATGAAATCAGTATGACAATAATGAAATAAATATATTTTACGCAATGTTTGAATTTCATAACCAGTTGACCGCAATACGGAAAATCCTTATAGGACTGAGGCGGAAGTTTACCAGAAACCTTCTAGGGCATTAAGAGTTAATAAACACAATAAGCTCAACACATTTTTCTATTTGATATTTCTATTTTTGAATGTACACATCAAAGAATTAACTTTTAAATGTGATCTGTAAACTAAGATCCAGGCCCTACCATCTGTCGACGGGGTCGGCTATTCTCATCAACAAATCAGCTGTTCTTGTGTAGAAGGACAAACACCGCAGCAGCATGTCTTTGTCCAAGACTCCAGCATCAGCGCACATTTTACTTTTTTGAAGTCTCTGTTAAAGTGTGTTCATGGTTTAAAAAAACTTTTTGTGACTTAACAAAAGTAAATGGAGTTCTCATTCATAATTTGAAAAATTGAATCAGAAAAGTGCTAATTTTAAAATTATTTAACTACATCTTGAAATATGTTAAAATCCGGAGGAAGCACATTATTAAAAAAATTATTTGGAGAGCAATATTCTGATTTAACCATCCTCATATAAACAATCAAATTAAGACCAACTGGCTCAAAGGTTTTCCAAGATACCTTATTTTAAAAAAAGCTTTAAATAATAATATATTCGTGTAAGATGAGGAACCCTCTTGTTACATTTACCTGGTATTGAGATTTCCATCTCTTGAGCTGCTCCCTACTGCGACTCGCAGTGGGTAAAACCTTCCACTGAGGCTCGGCAGCCTCCATTTCTGAAATGAGACGGTGAAGGTCACGGATGGCACGGAGTCTGCGCTGGTACTTGCGGGTGACCGGCAATATGGCCAGGTGGTGGCAGTGAAGAGTTAGGAAAAAACATTCTGTGGAGAACTTTGGTTCTTGGTTGTCAGGGGAGAAGACCTCTGTTGGGTAAAACAAGACTTTAAGGAGAAGGAGGAGAAAACTCTTGAGCTCTTGTGTGAACTCAAATCTTCACCTGTCACAGCTATTTTTTTTTTTTTATTTAAAAAAACTGGGTCTTATTCATAGCTGGCTCTGTAAATTTAGTTGATTGAAACTTTCCAAACAATGCTCAGTATTATCTGACTCAGTTAAAATAATAATATGATCTAAAGCTTCAAATGACTGATTAAATGTTGCAAGTAAAGTCAGGTCAGCATAATAAAAAATAGCTGTGACCATCCAGACAAAAAATAAACACTATAGCAAAATATTAAATGACATAAAGTGGAACCTCGGTTTACGTCCTTAATCCATTCCAGACCCTGCAACGTATACTAAATATTTTTTTCTATAAGAAATAAAGGGAAATTATTAATCCGTTTCCCACGCGAAAAATCAATTTGGTATTTACATATTTTATATTTATTGACGTATTTGTATAAAATTTAAACACTGCTTATTACTAAAATACACAGTAAAAACAACATTGACGCAATTTTTTCTGTTTTCCTGTTATCCAGATCAAAATCAATTTTTCAACATGCTCTAATGTCCCTGATCTTTGTTTTGTAATCGATTTCACCCTCTTCGGTACATTTACCTATTTAATAAAGTCTATGTTTTTCACAATCAAAGAAATCATCAATCTCGCCATTCGGTTTGCTGCAACAAAGTCTCAGACACGCACGCAAATTTCATCCTTTAAAACAAACTCTTTTTTTTCTAAATTCATGGTGATCCTAACTCTAACCATTTTTTTTTAGTTGCTTGGCTCCTCTCATTAACTTTCTTAAAACAAAATTCTGTGTTAATTTAATTAATGGGTGAATCGTTCAGTGTATGATAGCAACTTCTGTAATATCACACTTGAGATATAAGCGGCGTCATTCCTAAAAGTTTTACATGTGTGATGTGTTATTTGGTCTCACATAAATAATGTCACACACGGAAGGGGGGGGGGGGGGTCCACACATTTATGCAACAAGGGGGAAAGAGGTATTTAAGAAAACTGACATCACATCAAAACGTGGAACTTAAAATAAAAGTTCCAGTGAAATATTTTATTGCTTACAATTTATTTAATAACATTTTAAATTGCGCCACAATTGTTATGATATTAGAGTGTAGCCTGACATTAAATACAAACATTAATGACAATAAAGTGATTTGAAATATGCTCTTTTCAAAAATAAGAAATATGGCTTTTATTGAAGAGGAGTGGCAAAACTGTAACGTCATATTTGAGGGGGTGAGGTTAGCTTTTTATGACAACAAGTGATGATTTGGGGGGGGGGGGGGGGG
>MUZC01000228.1:473443-487643 GCA_002072015.1 Radix auricularia | reverse complement strand
ATGATCAGCCAAAATCGTGTGACATCATTTATTGACGACCCTATACAAGTTCCCAAAAAGGTAGTTTTCCAAAAAAAAGATCGTAGACCAACCAAATTTTTCTCATCCAAACAGGACATATACCAAGTTGGACTTGAACCAAAGCAGACATAAAATGAGGCACCAATGTATTTATATTCAAAAGTTGAATAAAGTATTTCTTAGATGATGTGAAACATTTTTTGGTGTTTTAAAGTATTTCTCTAAATAAAATTTATTAAAATTAAGATTAAAATCTTGGAATAATAACTTCAAAAAGTCTAAGTAAGATTACATATAAATAATATTAATTAATGCTCCTTCAGTTGATGCAAAACCTTCTTTTCAAAAATATTTGTAAAATATTTTTTAAAAATACATTATTTTTAAAACAAATATTTTTTGGACATTTCATTGAGATGGGAGACCTAATCTTAAAACTAAAATTACCAGTCATGTGGAGAAATATTTTATTGACCTCCTTGTGATGATTGGACACCATTTCTTAAAACTAAAATTACCTATAATGTGACACTTACTGTCTTTTCCCCATTCTTCAACCTCTTTTTCTGTGAAGCGCATGCGTGACTTGCCAGCTATGCTGACTCTTGTTGTAAAATGGAATGGATAGTATATATCAATCTGGAGAAATAAAGTGGTGTTGGAAAATAAAATGTTGCCCAGCTTGTTATGTTTTGCAAATTATTTTCAGTGGGCGTCAATCAATGTAAATGTTAAAATTTCAACTTTCATTATCTATTTCAGTGCTTTTCAAAGTGGTGGTTTGCGGAACGGTGCCTGCCCTTGGGCCATCCTCTACAGAAGTTATCAAGAAAGGGCAGAAAATATAATTATAATCTTCCAGTTGCACTAAGTATATAAAATATGTCAATTTTTCTGCAACAAGCACATAAAATGAAAAAAATATAATAAAATAAACTATTTTTGCTACCATGTCAGTACAGGGAAAATAGTTCACCGGTCGCTGGTGCATTGGAAAAATTCCTGCTGGTCCACCATACTAAAAAGTTTGAGAAGCACTGATATATTTCACAAGTAAAACAATTGAATACTGATGACTTAACTTAAAAAGTTCAGTAATAAAAGAAGCAGGCCAACTTAAAGTTAATTATTAAAAAGATAAAAACCTAAGGGCTGTTTTCATCACCACTTAACAAAAAACCTTGGGGCTGTCTTCATCATCACTAAATTATATCACAGAGAACTTTCTAAATGAACTATTTGCTTAAATATTATTGATCCACATACTGCTTTGATCTATCTGAGTAAGATAAAAAAAATAAAATAATCAAATGTCTGTTCTTATTCAATCCCAGGGCATCAAATTAATGTCAAATTTATAAACTTCTTTGCCATCTTCAAAGTTTAACTCTTAAAGTCGCAGAAGGGTTAACAAGAAACTTCCGCATCAGTCCCATAAGGATTTCCCGTATTACAATCAACCGGTTATGAAATTAAAAAATTTGCGTAAAATCCGTTTATAAAATTATAGTCATACTGACTTCATTTTTTAGGCTAAGAATGGTTATTTTACGCATCCAAAAGACCGTACTGAGTTTAAAACAATGTTTACCTGTAGTTTAGTAATATTATTTTAGTAATAAAGTATAGCGAAAACATATATTCTAAAAAAAAAACGTTAAAACTACCAAAAAACATAGCGAATCGAGCGATAACACTAGCGCGGGGAACGACCACCATTGCAAGAAGTCGAATACATCATTCATCCTGCACTGAATAGTTTTTATTTTCCGAGATCTCATTTCTAACGAGAGTGGTATCTAGGGACGCATTACGGCGCTTTGCGACTTTAAGAGTTAATATCTGCTTTTAATTCACGCATATGGCTTCAAATATTTTTTCACTAAATAATTCATCTACAATTTTAAATAAAAAAATAATGAGTACAAGAGAAATGATATCTAAGATAAAATCAGCTTAACAATTACCTTGTCGAGATCTATTTTCTCAGACAGCTTCTGAAGGACGGACATTAGGTTTAGCATAAAACCATCACCACATAGAAATCTTTCATCAAACTACAATGGAAGAAGAAGACAACTATTGACAAAAGAAATTTAATTTCAATGATGCATGCAAATTGCAGAAAAGTGTTGGTTAATTTCAGTTATTTGATAATTTTATAAATTCGTCAGTAACAAAGTATAGAGGGGCATGGCATCTTGACATGCCTTGAACACTTTAAACTACATGGAGTACAAGAGAATAAATAAAAATTGGATCATTTTCTTACATTTTTAATGGAAATGTGATTTTTTTGTGAGCCACATACGCAAAATATCAAAAGATACAGAAATGAAACAGTGAAACATGAAGGGCTTTGGTTCATCAAAAACTTAACAGTAACAAGTGTTTCTTGCTTGCTGTTGCTTATTTTCGGTGGGGTTTAACTATTTCTAACAAGACGTGGAGCTTTTCACAGATGAAAACAACATTTAACAGGTTTATATTATATGTGACTCCCAATGGTTCATATAATGGTAATGCTCTGTATGTTTTAATTCCATATCAAAAATGAACTATATGCATAGCTAGGCCCACAGAAATCATGTTTCATGACTCTGTGACTAAAATAATAGAAATTGCAAAATGTAAGAAGAAAAAAAGAGCTAAATATTTTAGATAAAAACTTTAAAAATCTATGCTGGGACAGATATTAAAATCAATAGCTATTGACATGTAGAACTATAAAACTGTATAATTTTATCTCAAATGTTTTTTTTAAATTTAAAATAAATAAACCCCAACAACAAAGTTTGATTTTTTTTTTTCAATTCTTTGTTTAAATGGTATTGAAGAGAAAAGCCATCGTACCTGAATTTGTGAGCGTTTTGAGTTCCTTTCTAAAACTTTGGAAATAAACTTGAGGGTTGCCTCTCTTGTTGGGGTGTTCAGCAGCAAATTGTGCATTATGTGAAAGCACTGAGTCTGAGGAAATGAAAGTAAAAGTAACATTTTGGTAAATGGCTAGCATCAATGTGAAAAAATAATATTTCCAGATTTTTTATAAAGTTTTTTAAAGTTAACAAAATAGAGGGAAAAAATAACACTTACTTAAGTATAATACTATAACTTGTCTAATACAGAAACTCCTATAAAGAAGATTATTGCGCCCAATGATAGACCATGGTTTATGTTTAGTCTTGCATTTTTATTAGAATTTTAAAGGTTGATAGTGTTTGTTTTCCTGGTCCATTAGACCTAAAAAAATTTAAATACATACATGTTATAGAAACAGTGGCATGTGCTTACCCTGACTTCCTCTAAGCTTCCCATCAGAGATTTATAGATGGCCCATGCATTGTCCTGTGACATGTGATGGTTGGTGAAAAATTCCTCTACCACCTTGACCTGTCACATATGAGAAAGTTATATTGTGACAGATTGTAACAGTTTAAAGAAGATTTAACCATTACTTTATGAGGGGGACAAGAACACAAAAATATGTAAAGATATAAATATAGTCAAACTGAAAACTTTTCTTTTAATTTCTTTTTCTTTTTTATTAAATGATGAGAAAAATTTAGTCTTATCTTTTTTTTTTAGGGTTTGTAGTTAAAATTTAAAACAATATTTAATTGGCATGTATCAAACTCAAAACTAAGGTTAACAATGGTTAACGTGACATCTGGACTTTTAACAATAACTCAAATTTGATTTAAAAAAGCACATTATCCGTAGTTCATTTTTTGCATAAAATCTTAAAACAATCATTAAGTTTCAAATAAAATATAATCACTACATTTGTTACATTCTCTTATGAGTTCTGAGAGCTTAAGGAAAGATAATTGAGCTATAAGTTGGTTAACTGGTCTTAAAATAATACTGGACTATCCCTAAATAATAATGAACAATATAATTTCAACTTCAACCGTCCAAACTTGATGGGTCATGTTAATATAATTATCAGCAGAATTCAACTGCAGCAGGTAAATAGCTTAAAGAGCCTAGAAGGGGAGACTACTCAATCCTGCACTAAAATTTTTATTTTAAAAGTTCAATGTAGAAAAGCTGCTTTCCCCTCTGGATTTAGTTGGAAAACAACTTAACAGATGCTTTGAGAAAATTAAGTTCCCTCTACCTTTCCTTTCCATATTGTGGTAAATCCTTATTTTTAAGCAGTTTTTAAATAAACAAGAATTTGTAGATTTATTGTAGGTTACTTATTTCAACTTTTTTAGAGCCGTTCTTTTTAAAATAAAAAAAGGGGGAGGTGGGGGNGGGGGGGGGTTTGGGGGTACTCTAAAAAATTGCATAAAAATAGTAAGACCCTCTCTTTAATTACTTTTTAACATTGCAAGAAAATAAGCTCTATGAAAAAGTGAGTCTTTGTCACTATGTCTTACATCATCTTCTGCAAAGACAGAGAGTCCTAGAAAAGGTCCCAAAAGGGTCAATTTTTCAACTTCCATGCCAAATGCCTGACTCACAGGCTCAGGAAGCCAGTTAGACTGTTCTGTTAACTGAAGAAAAGAGAATCAGAGCAAATATTAAATTAGTAATGATGTATCCATAAACAAATGTTATCCCCCCACCCCAAACAAAAAAACAACAAAAACTTGAAAGATACATCATTTTATATAGTATAAATTACAAAAGGAAAGAATCATTTTGGAAATATTTATGTCTGTAAGAAATTATTTCCCAAAAAACTTAAATGATGAATCATTTTATAAATAGAAAACAAGCCTGCTAACAACGTACAATACGCTATTATCCCTTTTAATAATAAAATCCTAACAAGCATAATTATTTTGTCAAATTGTTTAAGAAATTGATCAATATAAAAAAATAGGAATAAATAACGTTTAAAAGTTATGTAAGTAGGGGGGAGACAATTTATCCCAAAAGCGATTGCTTGTTACAGCGCAACAAAAATGTGATTGCAAAGTGAGGTTTTTTAATAAGAAACACTTTCACTAACAGTTCTCTTATTTTCAATATAAATTCTAAATCTTTTTTTTTAAAGGCACAAAAAAGCAAATACCAAGTTACAAATAGGCCGGCTATTTGCAGTCTTTATACTACACAGCTCTGCCATCACAGATAGTGGATCTCTGTACTTGTCTGAGTTCAGTCCCAACGTGGCAATATATCGTGACAGGTACTGAATAACTGGATCAAATATCTGTGAAGAAAAAAAGTTAAGGAAGATTATTTGATGAAAATCAATTTTTCCTTCAACGTAAAGGATATATAAATAAATTGTTAATCATAAACAAAGTTTTGCTATACAATCTTCCCCACTAAAATGTGTTTGGAAATGTAGGTGTATTAAATTACATTTCGTGTTTTGAGGGAGTCAATACAAAATATACAACTTTTTTAAATTCATAAAGGAGAAAATTAAAGCCTATCAGCCCAGTTGCTTTTTAACTTACAAGATGAAGAGTTTCTGTGTCTTGATGATACGTGTGTACGAGTTCTGATAGGAAGCCCCGAGCCAAGTTATGTGAAAGGAGAAATGGAATGAGTGGAGAGTAGCCAGTATGTGATCTGGAAAAAAGAAAATCATTTTTGTTAACAATACCGTTAAGATCATACAGCAAGTTTTGTTATGATGACCTAGCCACCTACTCAACCAGCATTTAACCAATAGTTTTGTGATGTTGACAAAGTTTAACCTAGCCACTTACTCAACCAGTATTTAACCAATAGTTTTGTGATGTTGACATTAACCTAGCCACTTACTCAACCAGTAGTTTAGTGATGTTGACATTAACCTAGCCACTTACTCAACCAGTATTTAACCAATAGTTTAGTGATGTTGACATTAACCTAGCCATCTACTTAATCAGTATTTAACCAATAGTTTAGTGATGTTGACATTAACCTAGCCATCTACTTAACCAGTATTTAACCAATAGTTTTGTGATGTTGACATTAACCTAGCCACTTACTCAATCAGTATTTAACCAATAGTTTTGTGATGTTGACAAAGTTTAACCTAGCCACCTACTCAACCAGTATTTAACCAATAGTTTAGTGATGTTGACATTAACCTAGCCACTTACTCAACCAGTATTTAACCAATAGTTTAGTGATGTTGACATTATCCTAGCCACTTACTCAACCAGCATTTAACCAATAGTTTAGTGATGCTGACATTAGCCTAGCCATCTACTAAACCAGCATTTAACCAATAGTTTAGTGATGTTGACATAGTTTAACCTAGCCACCTAATCAACCAGTATTTAACCAATAGTTTTGTGATGCTGACAAAGTTTAACCTAGCCACCTAATCAACCAGTATTTAACCAATGACCTTGTTTGTGTGTAAGCCCCAGATAATGTGAGTGCCGAATAGCAGACACACTGATGCCTTGCTATGGAGAGAGCATCACTCATAGGTGGAATACTTGTTCTCTGTTGAGTAGGAAAGATTTTTTTAAAAATAAGTTTACTCATGCCCATAAAGGCTCACAAAAACATCCTAGAAAAATTAATATACTTGTTCTCTGTTGAGTAGGAAAGATTTTTAAAAAATAAGTTCACTCATGCCCATAAAGGCTCACAAACACATCCTAAACTGTGTAGTTTAGAAAAATTAACTCTTAATGTACCAAAGCGCGGTAATCCGCGGTTTACCGCTTAGTACCAAAGAGCGGTAATGCGCGACTCGATAGAACTCTCTTTAGAAACGAAATTACAGAAAATAAAAACTATTCAGTGCGGGATGAACGATGTTTTTGACTTCCGGCAATGGCGACTGTTTACCTCGCTAGTGTTATCGCTCGATTCGCGATGTTTTTTGGAAGATTTTACGGTTTTTTTTCGAAGATGCGATTTCGCTATATTTTATTACTAAAATAATAGTACTAAACTACAGGTAAAAATAGTTTTAAACTCAAAACGGTCTTTCTGATACATAAAATAACCATTCTTATTCTAAAAGATGACATCAGTATGACTATAATAATAAAAATGGATTTAACGCAATTTTTAAAATTTTATAACCGGTTGATCGCAATTCGGGAAATTCTTATGGTACTGAGGCGGAAGTTTTCCAAAAACCTTATGGCACATTAAGAGTTAATATACTTGTTCTCTGTTGAGTAGGAAAGATTTTTAAAAATAAGTTTACTCATGCCAATAAAGGCTCACAAACACATCCTAAACTGTGTGGTTTACAAAAATTCAAGAAGCAAACTAAAATAAAAATTTGAAAATAGGATAATAAATTGGAAAATGCATTATTTAAAAAATGTATTTATTTAATCTGAAATGATCACAAAGATATAATCCCTAGTCAAACAGAATCAAACCTTTGGTGAGTTTTTTTCCTCAATAGCAACTCTGTCATAACAGTCAATCAAATATTTGAGTATACTCAGTTCTGTTGATGGAGTGATTGCAACTTTTGAGCTGAATTCTCGAAAACTACAGTAAAGTGTTCCTTGCCAGCAACTAAAAAAATTAATAGGATTCAATTACATTAATATCAATCAAGAAATTCCTTTGTGAACATATTTTAACCCATTCAAACACTTATCAACTTTTAGCATTTAATGCACTAAGTCTATAACTCTATAATTTACGACAAAATTTCTCTTTAGATATCAACTAATTTTGTGTACAATAAAATTTAAAAACGTGGAGCTCCTAAAATGAATGACATAAACTTGTTGGGTCTTCTGAGCCAACTACCCGGGTAGTAAAATGGCGCTCGGGTACCCGTGAAAATGTTACTGCAAAATCTTTAGCCACAGTGTTTGAACTGTGGCTCTTCTGTGTTTAAATTTCGGCTTGCGAATAATTTATCAAATTAAAACTTTTTATTTCAAATATATACTTTGAAATATGTCTTAGCATAATAATGCTTAAAAAGAAAAAGTGTTGAATGGAAATAAAACACGGTCCCGACAAACTATAATGTATTTTGATATACTTTTTTTTCCAAGGAACATGAAACAAAAATCATTTAAAATAAAAAAGGCTTTAGTTCTTTGAATTGTTCTAGTAAGGAAAATAGAACACAACGCCGATTACTACAATTAACTAGAAAGAGCTAGGAAAGACCTTGCTTTGAAATACGCCATATATCTTTGTTACAGATTGAGCGAGCCAATGTTGTTTGCCTAAACCCCCTCCCACTCACACTCCTATCTCCACCATAATTTTTTTTAAAATATTTCAATTGTTGAATGATTTTCATTATAATAACATAAATAAATGGTGGGGGTGGGTCCGTCCACTCGGTATGACACAAAATAGGACACAAGAGCGATAACTAGGAATGCTAGAAATGAACTTGGGTTTGAAATACGCCGCTCATCTTTGTTACCGACTAAGACGCGCCAATTTCTTTTATTTAATACTAACATATGTCTCCAATCCTATCTTCACCATACTTTAAAAGAAATAACCCCCTGCTATTTTCTGTTGTTCCTGTTTTTTTTAAAAATCTTATTTGAATTATTGAACAATATTCACTGTATTACAAAAATAAATGATGGGGGATGGGTCTACTAAGTAGGGGCAAGTACTGAAAAGTTTAGTTAATTAAAAGAGTTGTCGGCTACAGCTATGAACTAGAAATAACCCGCCATGCCATCATGCAAACAGTTGTCGGCTACAGCTATGAACTAGAAATAACCCGCCATGTCATCATACGAACAGTTGTCAGCTACAGCTATGAACTAGAAATAACCCGCCATGTCATCATATGAACAGTTGTCAGCTACAGCTATGAACTAGAAATAACCCGCCATGTCATCATACCAACAGTTGTCAGCTACAGCTAAGAACTAGAAATAACCCGCCATGCCATCATACCAACAGTTGTCAGCTACAGCTATGAACTAGAAATAACCCGCCATGCCATCATGCAAACAGTTGTCGGCTACAGCTATGAACTAGAAATAACCCGCCATGTCATCATACGAACAGTTGTCAGCTACAGCTATGAACTAGAAATAACCCGCCATGTCATCATACGAACAGTTGTCAGCTACAACTATGAACTAGAAATAACCCGCCATGTCATCATGCAATTAGCACTCCACCCCCCTAAAAAAAATCACCTTAGCACCCCTCTGCTCACTGTTTTTACACCACTGTACTACAAGTAGTATTTCAATGTCATCATTTTCCCATCGTTGAATCATTATATCAAATTTGCATTTCCACAATAAACAAAGCAGTAAAATGCTAATGGTAGTAATAGCGGGTCTACTGACCAAAATTTGAGGCATTTGGACAGGCAGCATTTTGAAACAATAAGGACAGCCCTACTTTTTTTTTAAAATACCGTATATTCGTTCTATAGCCGACTAGACAGAGACACAGAATTATATTACTGTATATACTCATTCTATAGCCTGTTTGTTCATAAGCCTACCACCCCCCTCTTTTGGAACAGAGAAGTATTAAAATTGTATAACCCGCTCTCTAGCAGACCCCCTAAAAATAATAGGACAGCTTAAACAAAATGGTACACATTTTTTAAAAAAGAAGCTAAATCGGTCATTATTATTGTTTAATTTTTACTGCCTATATTTTTTATTATGCTCTCTGTTAGCAAGAGGTACCGGTATTTTTTAAAAAATCTTTGATAAACGGTGACGAAAGTGCGTAATTTAACATTTGTTGTTAAAAACAAAATTTATTGAACAATTTATTAAAACATTCACAAAAATAAATAAAATGATTAAATAAGGTAAGTGCAGATGTTTAATAATATATTATAGCTGCTGGTAGAGCAGTAACATCTTGTAGAATGTAGATAAGGACCTTGAGTGTCTACAATAACAACACCCATATTCAATATACATGCAAAAATGACCCATGACCCGCTCATAAGCTGCCCCCCCCCCCATCAACTTTTGTCCAAATGAGGTCAGCTTTAGAACGAGTATGTACTGTGGTTAAATAACGAACCATATAATAATACAATAACCCTTTAAAACATGAGGGACTAGGTTAACCATTTCTTGTTTATCATTACCTAATCTCATGTGAGCGAGATGACTGTTCATCACTGCTGATAGTGACTGCAGACTGTGGAGAGCTTTGTAACAAAAGTATTACTTCCATAATCATCTGGTTAATGAGGTCTCGTAGGTCTGAGGGTTCTGAAAAGAATCATATGGTACAGTTTAATGAAAATACAAATAATTTTCCTTGCATATTTTATACCTCTACAAACTATTTCATCATGAAACCCCTTCGGCTGAGACAGATTTAACATACAGTTTATCATACATCTCAAGAAGATATTTCTGAGAAACCCAAGTAAAACCCCAACCATGATTCTTTATTTGTAGACTGTTCAAATTACATATATTAAGTCCACGTCATCAGTGAGAATAATTATTAAAATTTATTTTTGTTTAAAAAATGAATTAAATAATGTTAATAATTTAAATAAATTTTGCTTCCCTAAATTGATGATCTTTAGCATTACTACTTTCTGGTTCACATACAGTTCACATACTTTTATACATATTAACAAAAATGAAAATTTTGAAATCAGAACAAGGAGCCTTTGATGGGAGTAAAAAGTACAAATTAAATAAAAAACATTTCTTACTCGTAGTGGCAGCGGCAGCAACCTCTGCTAATTCCCTGAGATGCAATCCTTTGTCACTTCTGCCAGAGTCTTCACTTCTGCTGGACTCTTCTTTCCAGGAGACAGCAAAGACCCGACACAAGGTTTTCTTGACCTGATCTTCTGTTGCTTCTGATCCAACACTAACATTCTGTTGTAACAAAATTGTAAACATTGGCAAATATTATCAAGTGTTTTATCCTTCTGCAAAAACTTAGGTCTATGACATTTAACAAGAAAAACATTTGCAAGTAAGTAAATTATCTGCATTTACTAAAGCACATCAAAGTGAGAAAAAAAAATTTCACTGAATAATTAATTATTTTTTCAGTGTTGTTACGTTGCAGTTAATCATAAATGTAATCAGCTAACTATTGGGTTATGGGGAGCAGAAGAAAGTAATTCTTTGTCATACCAACTAATGAACAGATAAACAAGTAACATTTCATGGAACTCTAAGTACTTGTCACTGTTGAAATTATTGTATATAAATACTGAAAATATTGTTTAATAGTCACAGAAGCACTAAAAACAACTGTTGCCATAAATGTGTTCCACAGATTTCTTTAAATAGGCCCTTGGCTTCAAAACAGAAAATTGATGTTACATGATTAAAATGTTGGTACCAAATAAAGGCCCATGCGCATTTATATGGAAAATTCAAATCAGTTTATCTACTGACTACCTGAGACACTCGTATGTAACTTCTTAATATATTTTTTTCTGTTTTTCAGCCAAAATCTTTTCTAAGTTGAAAATATGTTGAAAATTGCAGTTTTACATTTATCATTTGAAATTATATGTTTAGCTACGATAAAAATTTATTTTTATTTTTAATGATAGTGACGATTCATCAAAAGTATTGGTATTTGGTGGGTTTAATAATTTTTTAATTTTATTATATATATGAGACAAATTGTTTTTAAACTGATATTTTCAAATATTTAATTACAAAGAAAAGAACAGTTTGAAGAAATATCGTTGAATCTCTTAGCTAATTTTGGTCATCCTCATGGTTTTAGGATCATCTATTGATAACTCTATGCAACCCTATAATAATGACATTATCTTGGAAGCAGAACAAACAAAATTTCCAAATTATTCTCTACTAATCATGAAGTCATTTAAACTATGAATTTTTATAAAATATATATTTAATAATAGTGACACATGATTAAAATACCCTCTTTCTCTTTGGTTCTGGGTGATCTTCAACCTCCATTGTGTCTATTCCAGAATCAACATCAAGTTGTGACTGCCTGTTGTATTCAATATCAAAATATCAAAGGGTGTATTTTATAACTTTTAAATAGCATTCTCATGACATCTGCTAGTGCTGGTAAATTAACATGAGATTACCTACTCAAAGGTTAACTTTAGCTTAAGTCCATCTTAATAATTTAAAAAACTAAGGTTTGTGTACTCGATTCTTATTTTAATGAACTTTAAATAAAGTTTACCCTTTGTCTATTTGTGTGTCTGTCATCATCTCTTGAGACTGGTCAACTTCCATACCTTTAAGAAAACAAAATTTCATTTAGGCTGTATACAAACATGCCTTTATATTCTAAAAATATAACACAAATGGAATTCATAAAAAAAAAATTCAAATTTGTTATATTTTAGTTTTCCTTACTGGCTCCATTAGGTGATGGCAGGCTTGGTTGTGTCTCAGCTGGAGCCTCTAAATGACTTTTGGATGGTGGGGAGTTATCACCACATATACTTCCAGAAGATATGGCGGCACCTGTTGCAGTCACATTTTCAACACCACTTGAATTCTGCAGTCTTGCCAAACGTCTACGACGAATCTAAAAAAATTTCAAATGTATACGTTCTGATATTTAAATTAAGAAATAATTGGAAGGTTTTCGCCATTAGTGTAAGATGAACTTAATCCATATCATTATAAAAAACAATACACTTTAAAATCAACAACAATCATAGCCAATCGAGATATTAATTTTGGATGATAATTAACTAGTTTAAAATTTATTTAATCTTAAAAACTTCAAATCCTGCGATACTCCCAGAGTTAAGCATTTAATTTGGGAAAGTCTCGGCATGCCGCAAGTCATCATATGCAGCGGTTGCAGACCTCACACCCCATATATGTCTTTCAAATACCTTTCAGTCAAACTGGTGCAATTTCATGCAGGAGTGTGAAAGAAGCCTGGTGGCAAATGAATTGAAAGTTGGGAGTTCTGATCAACAGGGTGAATTGATTTAGTTTCACAGCCTAAACCATGGTAGAGAGAGTTACTTGATTTTCAGTGGTATGAAAAGAGAGGGATTGTGCGGTTTCCTAAATAAAGTGCCATTTAGGCATGTTATCCATCAAAAAGACTATGTAAATCTAAATGATCCTTGTGTCGACTCATGGTACATACAGATGAGAAGAAAATGAAGACAGGATCAAGCAAAGATTCTTTCCCTTCCTATTTGCATCAGTTAATATTTTGAAATTATTTTTTTAAAGATGATATGTAAAAAACCTTCATTAATACCCTCCATGAGAAAATTGTTTTTGTTACAGGCATGAAATTGTTGGTATGTTTTTAAATTCAACATTTAGTCTTGGATCATTTAAGGAGATTTACGTGTGCTGAAATAAATATGTTTAAAGCCATTAAAATTTTACCATTTATTTAATCAATTTCTCAATTTCATTATAGTAAGTTAAAGACATAATTTAGATCTTTATGAAGCAAACAGTATTTAATTTTTTTAAAATATACACATACTTCTATGGGATACCAATTTTATTTTCAAAATAATAAATTGGACACTTCTGCCCGGGCACATTGTGGTACTCTATGGTATCTTTGCCTCTGTGATTTCTGGAATTGCTTAGGCAGTAAGAATAAGGGTCATACTTTTTACTGTAACCAATGCAATGTGATTCTTTTCATGAAGGAAAATAAACTTGCAGAGGTAGAAAGGAGATCAAGCATTTTTTTCCCCATATAGCATGTGGATCTCTCACTATTAAATATCAAAATTAAAGACGCATGTTTTATTTTAAATGTATTGTAGTGTAGACATTTGTATAGACCCTAGCAATATGATTTTGTTTATGTTCCAGGGCCATAGGACAAGTGGAACATACTACCTAGTATATTAAAGTGTCATAAATGATAGACCCTATCAGAAGTATCAGCCTATATCTTGTGGGATAGAATTAATTTTAATAACTTCTTATGTATCAAAAGGGTTTAGCAGTGTTAAATTGTCCGTCTATTAATTTTAAGCCTAGTCATAGACTACTCTGTCAGTTTAGACTAGATTATACTGTCTATAGACTAGGTTAGTGATTAGATACTACTATAATTTATAGTTAGGTCCTATTAATATAATTTTTAATATTATAGTACAATCATAGTTAGGGCTGTTGAAAAAAAAAAGCTGCCTGGGTACCTGTCCAAATTTTGAATGGGTACCCGATCGACCTTCTTTGTTTATTGTGGAAATTCAAATTTAGATGTAATGAATCAGAGATGTAAAAATGATGACATATAATGCAGAGGTGTAAAAAACAATGAGCAGAAGTGATTTTTTTTAAGGGAAAAAGGGGGGGGGGGGGGGGGGGGG
>MUZC01000228.1:445499-467120 GCA_002072015.1 Radix auricularia | reverse complement strand
TTTTTCCAATAATTACTGTTAAATATATTTTAATAGATCAAGGGGTTATTTCCCCTCTTTTTTTAACACAATGCCTCTTCTTTTAGTGTAAGTACAGCCAGGTCTGGTCTTAGGTTCCTGCAACCTATGCGGTCGCAGTGGGCCCAGCGCTTTCATAGGCCCAACCTATCTTAATTTTCACTTATTATCCTTATTAATACTTTATCCTTACCAAAACTGGGGCCCACGCAATCAGTTTCGCATACTAAGCTGCATAAATAGGAGCCCGCAATAGCTAAGACCGGCCCCGTGTACTGCCATAAAAACCTGGATCCTTTCTCATTCAATCTCGAACATTTCTTTATCAATGTAAATAAAGAAATTTAATTGATGTTCAAATTCTTCATTTAGAATCCTCGATGGTATAGTAGTATACACGAATATTTTTTTTGCAAGGATATGTAACTCATCACCTCGTTCTTTTATTTTCTTTTATAATTACATCTAATATCTCAATGGATAAAAACATTTCTCGTTGTACTTCTTGCTCTAAAGATAGAACCACGTCTTCTGGATTTTCCCCACTAATATTTTTCTCCTTTTAACTTGGTATCTAGTTGATATTTCCAACTCTCTGTAACAGCGTTCTGTATTAGGACACATCTTTGTTTCATTAAATGGGTTTGCCTAGATTGCATTAATTTAAAAAATACGAGTTCCTATAAATTGAGATACCATAGAAAAATAAAAGATTGCCATGAACTGAGTAAAATTCCAGCATCTGATCTGGTTTTACTAGTTTCTTCAAAAGTCAATTTTTCCAAGACGCTTGAAATTTTTAAGTATGTCTGTGACGCGACGCTGCGGTCGGAACCCTTCGTTTCAGCCAAAAATCGTTCATTTTTAATGAATAACCGTATATTAATGAAAAATACAAGCTATATGTGTTAATTTAATGCAATGAAATCAAAGTAAATTTAATTTTTAATAAGTTGCCTTACAATAATTTTATAAAACCTGAAACAATAATATATTTTACTTCTTGCAATTTAAACACAATATTTGAACCACTATGTCATGTAGATCCTTGTTAGGGCATCATTCTGCGAATGTAGAAATTCCACCCTAAAACTTTCGTGCGATATTATACAACATATATTGGGACCAGCGGTGATGTGTTGCTGTTTTTTTGCAGTTTTCTTATAAAAGCGCCATCTGTGACGTATACCGCTTAATTTTGCAAACATATAGTTAACTTTTTTGAGCGATTTTAAATTTTTAAACAGTTCTGCGTTAGTTATAACAACCAATATGTAATCAAACAAATGTTGCACGAATCCGTTAATTTTAACCTAAAATTGAGATGTTTTTGTTTCACTATGGGTTTCCCCCTTCAAAAGAAAGGGCCGGTTTTCAGAATGTCTGGGTTTATTTTTCAAATGCCCACAAGTGCCGCCCTTTGAATGAGTGCCGCCCGGGGCGGACCGCCCCCTCCGCCCCCCCTAGCTACGCCACTGGGAAGACGACTAATTAACTAATCCAAACTATGCAAAATAATTAGGAGAAACAATAAATGAGAAAATGTCTTGGAATTCTCATGTCAATGAAATTATTTTTAAAAAATCAAACAAAATTTTAGACTTTATAACTTTTACAGATGTAGTAATAAGAATATAAAACTAAAATTCTACCTAACTTTGGTGAGACCTGTACTAGAATAAAAAATTAAACGCCCCGTAAAAACAGAGTTTTTGTCAATAAATCCCTTATAGATGAAAAATAACTAAAGTATTGATTATGTTCAATATAATACCCACCAGACTAGCTCAAACATTTAGATGCTACATATGTACTTCATAGATATTTAGAGATACATAGAGATAATCTTTTTTTTTATTTAAAAAAAAACTCGTTAATTTAATTGCGGTACAGTATTCGTTTGATCTGAAATTTTGATAGAATCCGATGTTAGATAACAAAAAAACTATCATTAAAATTTCAGCTTGATAGGATCACGAGAATTGGGTCATTTTTTTTTTTACTTCTCTTTTTTCTTGGGTCGGCTGGACCACGACAGAGGTAAAGACGTTGAAGTTAATAAAAGGGATTTTAAAAAAAAAAAAAAAAAACCTCTTTTCTTATCTGTCAGGGGTATGAGAACCACTGCGTTTTTCAGTTGTAATTTTGCCTGGTCACAAGCTCATGTTTTGAGCTGTGAACGAGTTCACGGGGGGAGTTCACGTGGAGCGTTGCTCAGTCCACGCATGGTCTGTCCAGGCCGACGGATATATAACTCGTGGGTCTCGATGTGTGGAGACAGACAAGGAGTTATGTTGCGGAGACCAGTGGGGTGTTGACAAGTCACCGGGGGTCAGAACACGAGAATACCCCAGCTGTTAGATATGCCGTGTTAGTCTGTAGGACTGTACAGCGGGCTAGAGTATAGCTAAGAGACACGGAGATATGTGATAGTGAGAAGGCCAGAAGTTGTACGTAGTTGACAAGTGTCCATGAATGTAAATAAAGATTGCTGTTGAGAAAAGGACTTGAGTTGAATTAATTGTACAACAGTGTTGGTGTGTGAGCCTCGGGACTAAACCCTAGACAACGATACCCGACATGGGGGCCCGTCATTGAAAGCCGCATAAGAGCCTGATTTCAAGAGCCAGATCATCGCTGGGCAGTTCAAGGTGTCGGATACAGACCGTATCCGTCGTGAAAGTCATCAAAGAGCCTGACAGCGAGAGCCAGATAATCGCTGGGCATTACAAGGTGTTGGATACACACCGTATCCGTCTTCAAAGTCGTCAAAGAGCCTGTCATCGAGCGCTAAATCATCGCTGAACAGTGCAAGGTGTCGGATACACGCCGTATCCGTCTTGAAAGTCCTCAAAGTCAACATCGATAGCCAAATCATCGCTGAAAAGTGCAAGGTGTCGGATACACACAGTATCCGCCTTCAAAGTCGCCAAAGAGCCTTACATCGAGAGCCAGATCATCGCTGGACAGTGCAAGGTGTCGGATACACACCGTATCCGTCTTGCAAGTCGCCATATATTCCGTCAGTGAGAGCCAGATCGTCGCAAGAGTTTGGGGCAAAAGCAGAGACGGCTACCCAGCACAACGAACCAGATAGCAGTGGAGTCCGGACGAAGGAGCCGCGGAGCCAGTGCCAGCAAGAGACCACATTACCCCTGGGATATACAAGACCAGAAGCCAAAAAGAACTGTACCCGTTCGAGTGCCCAGTAAAGACTATTGAGATATACTATTACGACAGGAACGTATAATATATTATGTGAATTGACAACTTATTGTTATTCTATGGATAAATAAGTGTATGTGTATTAAAAAATTCTGTAAGTACGAAGTTAATTAAGTAGAATATTATTGTCTAAATGATAAAATTGTGTATGCATTGTTAGATATTGCTGAGAAAATATATATAGAAACATTTTTTTTCTTTTTGGGAAGCTAGTCTTTAAAACAAACAAACAAACAAATGGAAGATAGGATTACAATGGCGGAGTTTAGAGAGATGGGGGTAAAACACTTAGGATTAGAAGGAGAAAAGCTACATGCGTTCGTGTTAGAAGAGTGGAATAGACAGATGGAAGACGAAAAGAAAGAAAAAGAATGGGAAAAGAAAAGACAGGAAAGGGAGAACATTAGAAAGCATAAGTCAGAAATGTGGAGAATAGAGATAGAGAGGGAACATAAATTGCTGGAAATAGACGCTGCATGGAAAAATTATAGGGTTAGTAGAGACATAAAATTGGAGTCTGTGAAAGCGGAAGAACAAGAAAGGGAAAAACAGAGAGAGTACGAAGAAAAAAAATTAAGGGAACAGAGAGAATATGAAGAGAAAAGATTAAGGGAACAGAGAGAGTATGAAGAGAAAAAATTAAGGGAACAGAGAGTATGAAAGAGACAAAATTAAGGGAACAGAGAGAATATGAGGAGTTAATAAGGCAGAATGAGAGGCAAACTGTAGACCAGTTGGTCATACTAGATGAGGGGACAGAGCAGGGAGGAGATACACAGGGGGAGAGAATTACGGTGGTGATAGTGGATGAGTGTGGTGAGTGGAAGGCTGCAAGTTGTTCAGAGATTGTAGAAATGAGCAACGGCAATGATGAAAATCGACAGGTTGACCATGGGCAGAGTGAGAGTCAAACGGTAGACCAGTTGGTCATGATAGATGAGGGGACAGAGCAAGAAGGAGATACACAGGGGGAGAGAGTTACGTTGGTGATAGTGGATGAGTGTGGTGAGGGGAAGGCCGCAAGGTGTTCTGCAGAGATAGTAGAAATGAGCAATGACAGTGATGAAAATAGACAGGTGGACCATGGGCAGAATGAGAGGCAAACTGTAGATCAGTTGGTAACGATAGATGAGAGAACAGAGCAGGGAGGAGATACACAAGGGGAGAGAGTTACGGTGGTGATAGTGGATGAGTGTGTTGAGGGGAAGGCTGCAACGTGTTCTGCAGAGATGGTGGAAATAAGCACCGACAGTGATGAAAATAAAAGTAATGAGAACCGCTGCAGAGGGTTGACACAGGATTGGGACATGAGCTCAGGGAAAATTTGGGTCGAATCGATAGAGACAGACAATGTTTGTGAGGGCGGGGCAGACTTTTCTCGTGGCCAAGACTGTCTCACGAAAAAGTGCAGGGAGATTGACTGCGTGGAGACGGGTCGGACCAGAGATAAATGGACCATGGGTGACCAGACCGTGACCGACGGGAACACGGATAGGCGTCACCACCAGTTTGGATTTAGAGCAAGGTGCGGAGACCGTGAATCAGATGGCCGGCGTGTTTGGGCGTGGGGGCTAATGATTTGGACGATAGTTGGGGTCGTCATGAAAGCATGTATAAGTGGGAGCAAGGATGGGTGGCTCGCCACAAACATGAACGGAAAAAAAAGCGAATTTGACACCAGTTGGAGTCTAAATATAGCCATGGGTGAAATGCAGTCTATGCTTGCGTTACTACGGATAAGTCTGCACAGTGGTAACTTGGGTCGCCTTTCGTCCAAGAATGGGGACAAATGATGTATACCACCATTGTGGCCAGTTGCTATGAATTGTTAGGAAATAAATTTTGGGAGGCTGGAGACCTTAGGACATTTTTTTTTATGATGTTAGACATTTTTCCCATAAGATTAATGATTTGATGAAATGTGGTTTTGAGGACTTTGTTTGCTATTTCCATGATACTCATGATTTTGATGAAATGTGGTTTTTGAGGACCTATTGTTTACTATTTATGACGTATATGATGAGAATTATGTTATCATTATACGGGTTAATTGTCACGAAGTGGAAGATAATATGTTAGACTTTGTTACTAAGTAAAGTTTGTGCATGATTATGATAATTTGATGTTTAAGATGAATTACATATTTGGTTAGGGAGGAATATGAAATATCCCCCATAACACAGGCGTCCCACGCACCATGGGGACATTAAATATACATGTGAAGTCCCTCTATGGGGACTCTAAAGATTCATTGGGGAGCAATGACTGCTCCGTAACAGGTCCCTCTATGGGGACTCTAAAGATTCATTGGGGAGCAATGACTGCTCCGTAACAGGTCCCTCTATGGGGACTCTAAAGATTCGTAGGGGAGCAATGACTGCTCCGTAACAGGTCCCTCTATGGGGAATTTAAAGATACATAGGATGATTATATAAGAGCATGAAGTGCTCCAGTATGAGAGTCCCATGGGTGTACAAGCACTATTCGTTTTTCTTTATTGTTTGGAGTGCTTAAATTGTAAAAATATTTGTATTTTGTTTTTTCCCTAACATCGTGTATATATAAGTGTATATATAAGTATGTAAGTATAGTGTATGAATTATATTAATGTATTAAAGAGGATAGTTCTCATGAAGAGTTTGCCATGAGACTATTATAAATATATGATTAGAATTATGAACTTTGCACACTGTCTATGTATTCGCTTTGAGAATTTTGTAATGAAATATGATAATGTATTATGATGTGCAGTGATTCCATACCCTGACTATTTAATTTGGATGTTGTAAATAAAAGATTCTACTGGGAGTAGAATCTAAGGGAAGAGGGGGGACATGTCAGGGGTATGAGAACCACTGCGTTTTTCAGTTGTAATTTTGCCTGGTCACAAGCTCATGTTTTGANGGGGGGAGTTCACGTGGAGCGTTGCTCAGTCCACGCATGGTCTGTCCAGGCCGACGGATATATAACTCGTGGGTCTCGATGTGTGGAGACAGACAAGGAGTTATGTTGCGGAGACCAGTGGGGTGTTGACAAGTCACCGGGGGTCAGAACACGAGAATACCCCAGCTGTTAGAGATGCCGTGTTAGTCTGTAGGACTGTACAGCGGGCTAGAGTATAGCTAAGAGACACGGAGATATGTGATAGTGAGAAGGCCAGAAGTTGTACATAGTTGACAAGTGTCCATGAATGTAAATAAAGATTGCTGTTGAGAAAAGGACTTGAGTTGAATTAATTGTACAACAGTGTTGGTGTGTGAGCCTCGGGACTAAACCCTAGACAACGATACCCGACATTATCCATGTGCAAGAACACACACACACCAATTCTCTTTCTTCCCGTCCGGAATTCGGGCGTGAAAAATGTTGCCCGAAGAAACAGGAAAACCAACACTTAATCATTTAAAACTCTAATAAGAATGCAGGACTAGAAACAAACCATGGATAACGTAGGGCACAATAATCTTCTGTTTAGAAGGGGCCTCTGTCAAGGATGAGATAAAATGAGCATTTTTAAAATTCCATTTGGGGGGGGGGGTCATTTAAGGGTGTATTTAGAGCAAGGGTGTCAAAAGTCCGTCCCGACACGTGCTGACATTTAAACTGGCACGTCCATAAATGACGTCATGCAATTTTGGTCGATTTTTACCCCCCACCTCCTTCGTCACACTTCGTCACAAAAAACTTAGACCCCCTTCCAATATGACGTCACAAACCTTCACCCTCTCCCCTATATTTTCTATTTGAAAATGAGCATATTTCAAATCACTTTATTGTCATTTTAGTTTGTATTTAATTTAAGGCTGCACTCTGATATCGTAACAAGCGTGAAGCCATGTAAAACGTCATACATTAAGTTATAAGAAATGGAATATTTCAGTGGAACTTGAATTTAAAGTAGCGTGTTTTGACGTGACGTCACATTCTTAAACTCCCCCTCCCCTGGTCACGCATCGTGTGGACCCCCCTCCCCCCAGGTGCTTGACGCTATTTATGGACGGCCCCTGAGGCCACTGGAACCTATGCGGCCGCAGTGGGCACCACGGGTATTAATCTTATTAATTCCTTATACCTACCCAATCTAGATTCGCGCAATCCATTTCTTTCACATTCTAAGCCACATAATGTTCTAAGCCGCAATAATCTTCTGTACAGAAGGAGCGTCTGTAACATATAAGATAAGATGTCTCGCGATTGCTAAGACCGGCCCTGCATGCGACCTAAACATAAAAATATTCTAACTATTTAAAAATTGATTTTTTTTTTTAAAACTGATTTAAATACCTCAAAGGATGGCAACGATCGATAACATTTTATTGTTAACCAATTACTAGACTTTCATTCATAAAGACCAATTAAGGGGAACAAATTTAGTTGCTTCTGTTTGTTATGCTACCGTCAGTTACCAAGAACCCAATCTCTATTTTTACTACAGACGGTGCCCTTGCCATAACTGTTGAGCACAGTTGTGTACCAAAAAGTGTCTGTAACAAAGTCAGCGAAGAGGCTGGCAAAGATTTTTAACTCACTGTATCATTCACGAACGAGTTCTTTGTGCCCAACACTTTAGATGTGATCGTGCCTTTAAGCCAGCGATAAAAGCTATAAACTCTATTCGCTCTAAAGCCCTGTTTCACCGACAAATTTCAGCAGTTTCTTCTTGACATCCGTGGAGAATACGAAGATCCTGTGTATCACAATGGCTCAGTCGGGGGACAGGACTTCAGCGCCTCTACACACTTAGGGAAAATAGTTATTCATTGTGGAAAATAAGGAACACCGAATTCCAGAACTATCTGATCCTGCTTGGCTGACAGGCTTTGGGTTGTTAGTTTATGTGACAAGACTTCTTAACTTTCTTATCACAAATCTTCCAAGGCGAACAGCAGTGGTTAACGATTTGTATTCGCAAATCACGGCCTTTGGAAACGTGCTGCAAATTTATCAAAGGCAACTGTCTCAAATGCAGCCTAAATCCATGGTGGTCCGAACAATTTTTTTAACATTTTTCAACAACAAATTTACATTTTTTGCTTTTTAAGCTTTTGTCAATTTTTTCACCCTTAAAAAAAGGAGTTAAAATTGTAAAAGTAGCTTTCGTTATGTTATTATATTATAATTTCTTGTCAACAAACAACCATGACTTGGTACCATATCGAGTAAATGTTATTAAGTTCATTCTTGTGATGTCATTATTATTGTGTCTTGTGAGGTAAGCCTGACACTGAACCGTTGAAGAAAATACGAATATAATAATTGATTTTATTTTTTGTTGTTAGTCCATATTTAGTCTAAGTCTAGGGACGTTTGTTGGGGAGCCATTATATCGGATTCACTCGGAGCCCATCTGTCGGGGCCGTTTTGTTCGGGAGCGTTTTGTCGGTGAACCTAAAACCACACTTTTCGCCCCACTACAGGAATTCATGACAAGTTGTATCACTCACTTTAAAAGTAACATATAAAATTGGCATTTTAATTGAGGATACAATATTTTTTTTATTTTTACTGTTAAAATAGCACTTTTAAAATGGAACGAAAAAATTCGCTACCCAAACTTGTGTCGTATATTACCTATAGTTTTAGACCTAGCTATTGATGGAGGTTCTGGACAGACAATTATTAACCAAACCAGGCTAAGAATTATAATAAGAGGAAGAAATGGGACTAATCTTGTACGTGATTTTTGACGGTGACGAAATAAAATCATGGCGTTGAAAGGGTTAAACATATAAAATATCCAGGCAATCCAGCACAATGCTTGAGCATATAAATATTCATGTAAAGTAATGTATAATGTCAATGTAATGGATAAACGTTGCTTTCGTGTTTTCAAATTCTTATAAATTATTTTTTTCACCCAAGGGAAGCAACTCCTCTTGTCGTGTCTTTGGGCAGTTGGGAGTTACGGTTGTTGTAATTATTGTACATTGAATGTAAAATTCATCGGTGAAATTATTTAGTCCAGGTTGAGTTCGTTACAAAACTTTATTGTTTCAAACAAGTTAGAGTGAGAGAGAGGAAAGGTATGGACCTTTGATATGGACAGGGGGTTGGCGATAGGCGATGTGCCACTTTTATTTTAATCGTACAACTAAGGGCCTGTCTATGGGGGTATAAGGAGGTGTGACAGTTTGTGACAGGGGGAGGGGGGAGTTTAGAATGGTCCAAAAAATAGCGTGACGTACTTTATTGGCGGCCATAATGAACCCACAAAATAAATTTAAAATAATAATAATAAATTTTTAAAAATTAATTTAAAACGGAAAAATCTCTCACTTTATTGGTAACATGGGGCGCGGTGGTCTAGTGGTAGCGCGCTGGGCTGTCCGAGAGTCACGGGTTCGAGCCTCGGTGCTGGCAAGGTCCCTAAGGATGGTCATTGTGCATTAATTTTCTCGATTAATCGTTAAAATTTTTAACGAAAGTCAGGGGTTAAAAATTTTAACGATTTAATTATTTTTAACGATTAATCAACCCATCAATTACAAATTATTGAAATTCAAAAAGTGATTTAAAAAGTAATAAAAAAAGAGAGGGCGATAAATAATAACCAATTTTCAGACAGTAACTCGAACATTTTGGTTTTAAACTTTGTATTATTATCTTGAATTAATATTTAAATGGAAAGACTGTAAAAGCAGGGCCCGTAATTTAAGGTTATTTCACAGCAAATTTCAATTTCTCCTAAAAGCGTGTTTGAGCGTGCGTGTGTGTAAGTGTGCAATAAATAGGAAGTAAAATAAAGTTACCACAACCCAAATCTCTAAAATATTTTTTTTTAAATTTCTACAATTATTAAAAGTTCACAATTTGCAACGATATACATGCCTAGTAACTAACCCTGATTGCAAGGTTATTTTTCCTCATCGTTGGTATGTTAAAATAAAAAAGTCGGGTACTGATTGCATTTTCATGAATTACATAAAGCACATTACTGAAAAAAAGTTAATGTTAAGTTATTTCATGTCATGTTTATTAAAAGGTAAATGTGTTTGTTTCATTAATCCAAATTTTTTTTTACATGGACTGGTATATATCAACAAAAAAACAACACGGTCCTCGTCGATTACAACAGACAAATGAGTAGGGACACGCTCGGCTGGCGTGCCGGTGGTCAAGGGTTTGAATCTCCGTGAAGGCAGAGATTCGTTCCCGGGGCCAAGGGTGTCCCTGAGTCCACCCAGCTTCGAATGGTTACCTAACACTAGTTAGGGAAATAAAGTCGACTGGGAATATCGCGGTTCCTCATAGCCGTGTCCTGTGAACACTGCGTCACTTGCCGTTAAGTTCTATCCAGAACGTAGGACGCAATAATCTATAGAAGGAGCATCTGTATAGATAGTCAGGTAGACGTATTGTGGTTTACATGCATGTTTAACAGAGATCTGATCTCATGATCAGCCACTTTAGATGTCGGTAGCTCTTTTTATTCTCCTTTGTATATGTCATAAATATTAAATACCTACTGACTCAATTATTTGAGAGGATAGAGACTATAAACTGATCAATCTTATTGTTAATCATTAGTTCAATAGCCCAGGATTTGGTTTTTATATGGAAATAATCATAGCTTATCCGGCCCGTTATTTATCACAATAACTGATTTTGATTGGGCATTTTCTTAAAACGAACTTATACAATTATAATAGTAAAAATATGCAGTGTTTTTGAAAAGGTTGTTGGGTATGTAATTAATCTAAAGCAAATTATGTTTTATCAGTATTAGCAATATGTAGAAGCGTTATTTTTTCTTTTCTGATGGATATCGGGATATAATGTTTGTTATCGATTCTTATAACCGATTATTTATTTATTGAAAATTTTTATTAAAAAATCACACATATATATAATTATATATAATTTTTAAAAAAAACTAAAATCTCTTCTCCCAGAATTATCCCCCCTCGGCATCCCATCCCACGCCATATGTGAGGATCGCGTTCATTTATTTGTGTAGCGTTTTCTATGTTTGTAAGTTGGCATTCGTTTGTTTCGTCACGTGATCAATATACATACAAAGCAGAAATACGCATGGCCTTACAGGGGAAATAAACAACTACTATAAAAAACGTTAACTATACGGCCTTGGAAAGGAAGGGGGGGGGCGGTCCTTAAATGACGCCACGCACCTGGGGGAGAGTAGGGGGTCACGCTTTTCCACTGAAAATCCATGTAACACTGAAATAATTTATTAATTGACCGTTAATAACATTTACACAATAAACTAAAGATAATATCTCCAATGGGTTAAGTTAATATACTTTATTTGCACAAATCTTTTTCTTTCTTCTATAGCCGTACACGTTTTTTTATCCAATGCACTCTACTACTACTATCAAGGACAAATCGAGATAAAATTTTAAAAAATATATATGTATTTTTTTAAAACATAATTTTAAAGGAAAATCTAAAGCACCTTCAAAAAAATTACTAGTTTCTTTTTTTAAAGTTGTTGAAATCTATTTCTTGCTAGACTATAAATTGCACATTAATATCATCATCATTCTTTAAAAACAATCTAGTGATATTGTATAGTACATTATCTACAATACAATTTTAAAAACAACATTCTCTATAATAATTGTATAGTAAACAAACATACACATGAATAATGTTATGTATAAAAGTGTAACAATGTCATTTTCCTCTTAAATACTGATTTTTAACAAACAGAAAAAAAAAAATTATCACTTGCTCAAACATTGCAGCGCCTATCAAATAAACTAATGGCAAACTCAATATTGTTTGAAGGCAACAAAATCAGTCATTTTTCATTACAAGTAACCTGAAGGATAACACAATCTAGCAGACAATTAACAAATGACCAGAAGAAATGACAAAAAGGGACTGCAGCGGAGATCGATGAGAGAAGTTTGAGGTTTCCGCTGCAACCCCCCTTTTTTTTTAAGAAAAAAAAAAAAAAATGACTTGGCATAAAATATTGAAACAAATAATAACTACATAGTCGTGACTCCGAGAGAACCATCTTATTCATGTCCGCCTCAATCAGTCGGGGGAGTAGCTTGGATTAGTGCCAACTCCATCCATGAGGAAACCCAACTTCAGCCTTCAATATACAGACTGCCCCCCCCCCCACCACTCTTTTCAATATATACAGCATGCCATGGCACTTTACTGTCTATAAGTCAGTGAAAACAATAACAAGGATTAGAGTTCAAATGTATTCAATTATTTACCAAAATGAGGCTATTCATTGGGATAATCCTTCAAATAAGCCTGATAATAAATACTATATTATCAACTAACTCCTGTCATAGGAGGAGCAATTCTGTGAATTTCATTGCAAAATTGAGATTGATTTTTCCTATTCAATCTGCTACTTCTGTGGTCAAACATTTTCGTGGCTGAAATAATGGTCAAATGTTATTGTTTTTTTTTTACAGATAGAATTAAGCAATTTTAATATCTAATTTGATAGAGATCTTCTAAAATTTCTGTAAATGGAGATTCTTATTTTGGGCCAAGTAGCAAACATTAAATAAAAATTGATTTATTGATTGAGTATTCAAATAAATTGTGTGACAAATGTTGGATTTTAAACAAATCTAACAAAACAAATTTCAGAAATTGAAGATCTCACAAATTCTCACTCTTTCTTTCAGGCTCAGCATCAACAAAAGTTTCAGAATGAGGAGAGTTTGGGCTGAGCATCAAATTTTTTTGTTCAATTTCACAAATACACAGGGCAAGTCCCTTGAACATCTTGATGAGAATTGATCATTCAAAACTTACCTGTCAGGAATAATATGACTTCAACATTTTTGACTGTTGCAGAATTTGATGTTAATTGTAAATGTAATGATGTTTCTTTTAATATACAACAGAAAGAAAATTGACAATTGAAAGTTGTTGTGTCCAAAAAAAATGAGCCATCCCATGCACTTAGTGACCCCTGCGCTTGCTGGGGCCTCAGAATTTCAAGGAGCCCAAAGTTGTGACGTGAAAAGTTCTGAAAAACCTTTTTTGAGGACACATAACCGAAAAACGGCAGGGGGTTTCTAGAAGTAATAGGATGGCTTTGGTTTCATGTCATCAATAATGCACAGTTGTAAAAAGTAAGACATTTATATCTGGTATAGGAGGGGAATTTTTATCTGTTTGCATTTTCAACAAAGACGAAACGAAATCTCTCCAATGAACCTACAAACAGTTTCTCAGAGGTTTGTACCCGTAAAAATCAGCTATGCTCATTAGCATCATTAGTGTTAGATGGGCCATTGAATAAGGTATATTTTAATGCTTTATCATGGAGATTTAAGTATGTACAATCTAAAGGAAATACAGAAATTGAAAAATTAAAACACATCTCTATTTAAAAATTATCACTGAACCAGTCATGTTTGCTACAAAAACAGTTTATCATCCTGGCCAATGTGTTTGTGTGTGTGTGTGGGGGGGGAGAATAAAGGAGGAGATGGTCAGTACAGGAGGGCGGGGGAGGGGGGTTATATAGCATTATAAAAACAGTCTGAAGTAAATAATGTTTAAATTTTGATAAAAATTTATTTTGTTCAGTATTATTTGTGTTATTTCTGACACCAATTTGACTATCAGATTTGAACTGATAAAAATAAATTGACATTTGACAGCCCAGGAATTAACCTTCATAATTCATGAACATTCACTCCATTTAAAGTATCTGGTTCATTCTTTTACAAGTAAATAAATTCCGAAAATAAAATATCAATTGCACATAAGGTTCACATAAAATCGTATTGCATAGTGATACAAGGAAACAGTATTGATTATCAAGAGGTGTGTAAATATAAAAAGGAAGATTTAAAGGGTTACTTTTTCTATATGTACAATGTCATAAAAAATAAGTGACAAGCAAGATGCGTAATGGTAACTGGGTGACTAGCTATCATATCACATTAAAATATTTTACAATGCCATTCATATCCATACAAAATTTGAATAATATTACGCATAGTTTAGTCAAATACCAGTGAATAGGAAATGTATTTTAAAAATTAGAAATATCATCACAATCTGTTGGCTTTTTTTTAAGTAGCTGCAGCTAGTAATAGTATTGTTTGTCAGTTCAGATCACCATGAGATAATAAACAACATTTCGCTGCCTTTTCAAGTAATAATATTTTCTTTTACTCCACATCTGGCAGTAATTTTCTTAATAGTTATCCTGGGCATTAAATAGGTTTGCCCATTTACATTTCAATTTTAAATGAATTATAATTAATGTCATAACTGTTATGAACTGAACTGATTAGCTTGTAAATATTTCCTCTGTAGGTTTAACTTTTTCATTTAGACTGAGCTGTCAAGATTTTCTTTAACCATTAGCTTCAGTAAGAATGAAATGAGTACAATTTTCTCATCAAACAAAGGGAGATAAATAAAACTGTTTAAAAAAAATGATCTCCCCTGGGGACAAAGATGGTCCCAGTAGGAGTTCTCTAAGATTGTCATATTTTTAGTTTTACAGCTTAATTAAGTTGAACAATTTATCAGAAAACATTTAAAACAAAAAGGAAAAAAGAAAAAAAAAATCATAATCCTTTTGGGGTTTTTTAAGTATGAGAATTTCTTACATTTTATAACAATGATGTCATAATATGAGCATCCACTCACACTTCACGTTAACCAGCCTTAGAGTTAGAGATACACTTGCACTGGAGAACCATATTCATATTGACTCAAACTAACCATCAGCTGTTTATAATTATTTCTATTAAAAATGGCACACAACTTCATATACATGTTTGTAACAATATTGCAAAGACTATAAGCATAGATATTTACATATTTTCTCAATAAAATAGTAATGCATTCTGTTAAATTATTTAAATTTAAATAGCATAAAATAGTAATAATTTTCTTTCTTTAAAAAAAAAAAAAAGATTTCATTAACATCCCAAAGTTCTTGAGTAACATCAAATTTTCTATATTCATACAATGTTATTTTAGGAATCTAAATTGTAGGGACCCTTCAGGTCATTCCTGTATTATTGCAATTTTGTTAACATGACAAGAAATCTTGTTGAAGGAGTTCAAGGCAAAGCTCCCTTCTATATCATTCACTTTGCCGTCATGACACAACTACTAGCTGACATAACAGAGGTGGATATGGCCTCACCGGGGTTACCATGGAATCCAATTAGTTTCAACACTTATACAGGACATTGCACTTGAATATAAAGCAGTTTTCTGGCATGCATTGTGTTTCTGATTGGTGTCTAGCATCTTGACACTCTGAGCTCAAGTCTCCTCTAATTTAGCTGAAGCTGTTGTTTGCCTAATGAATCTGTGTCCACCATCTTGACACTCTGAGCTCAAGTCTCCTCTAATTTAGCTGAAGCTGTTGTTTGCCTAGTGAATCTGTGCCTAACATCTTGACACTCTGAGCTCAAGTCTCCTCTAATTTAGCTGAAGCTGTTGTTTGCCTAGTGTATGAGTGTCTAGCATTGCATGATACACGCACTGAATTTTAACAAACTGAAGCTTGTAATGAAACCTATAGTATTCTATAGAGTGCACAAGGGCCTCAGGTTACAGGAAGGCCTCACTCAGGAGCCAAGATTGCAATACCCAGTCAACAACATAAATGAGATGCTTCTCAGAGGGTGTGTGACTCAACTTATTTGAAGCACAAGTTGAATCCCTCTAAAAGCCATGAAAATAACATGTCTGTACAGGAGAGTATTTGAAAGGTTTATTGCCTGGAGCTGACAACCGACCACAAGAGTAAATTTATCTGGCAAAGCTTAAGCAAGGCTGGATGGCTGTCGATCAGCATGGGTGGAGGGTCATTTCCTTGGTTTTGTCTCCCGACTGCTGGCATTGCTGCTGCTGCGGTTGTTTCCACCGCCTGTGTTTATCATTAAGGACAGCAGCAGACGCAAGATCAAAGGAAAAAGAAGGAAAGGCAGCAGGATCCATGTCAGAGGTTGGCCTGGGGAAAGAAAGATAGAATATTATTGACCAAAATTTGTTGAGGAATTTTAATTTCTACTGCAACAGTCATTTTAGAAACCAGTCACAGAATTCTTACATGCTTTTATTTTAAGTCTTAAAATTGTTTATTTTCCTGAGTAGGAAAATTTTTTTTTTTTTGGTGCTATTATGTGAATATCTTAATTTGATATTTGAATTTATAAATATTACTATTTTTAGTTAGAAATTATTAAAATAGTTTTAATTCAATTTTAATTGTCTAAAATGATTTTTATTAAATTTTTAGCCTTGCTTTAGACTTTAAAGCATGCCAGTGTCTTTTATATTTTAGTATTGAAATTGATTATTAACATAATAATATATATTTAAGTAAAAATAATTTTATGAAATTTAACAATAATTGAATAAACTTCAAGGTATTTTCTTAAATTTAAATATTATTATTAAAACAAATTGGAAATAATTGGCTGAAAATAATATATTTTTTTAATCAATCATTAAATGTATTTCAGTTCACACTCTTTACTTTTAAATTATTTATATCAACACATAATGGTGTCATCAACGGTCTTCTGACATTCCACAAAAACCTTCTCATTTCATTAGCGGCAATAAAGTTTCCTTTTTTTTTTTCATCACTGAGATTTCTATTTTTTTTAAACATTTTACAAAAGTTGAAATTAATCATTTTAAAATTGTGCAATCACAGTGATATTTTATGGTATATATAGCAAAACATTAAAGAGCAATAAAAGTAATCAGAAGTTATTTTTAGCAAATGCCATTAATTATAAATCGATCACATTTGGTTTTAAACCATGATTTTTATCTTTCTGATCATGATTTTAATCATCTTGACCCTAGATTTTAGATACAGTATATTTTTAGATGACAGTTGTACTTTAATAAGACTAATAAAAACATTGTAATGACAAGGTGGATGAGCCCTGGACCAGTATTTCCCTCAAGATAGAACTTACCAAGGTTCATGTTTGGCCATGCATTGTTCAGCCAATCAGATTTCTCTTTCTGCTTACTTGACTTGTCATCTTTTTCTCCGGGCTTTGATTGGGCCTCTTGTGGAACTAAACTCACTGTCGTTGCAGCAGAATTATCTCCCCTAGTTGTCAAGATGAGCACAGGAATGATCTCCCCTGAATCTTCAGCACTTCTTGTATCCTGATCAAAGCTTGTAGACAGAGTTTGGCTGCTGCAGCCACAACTCTGGGATTGAACATTATGCCTCACTCCCTCTTCCCTCTTCTTCTTCCTCTCCTCCTTTATTCTCTCTAGCGCCTCCCTTGCCTCCTGCATCATCTTTTCCGTCTTAGCATTGTCCTCTTTTGCAGGAAAGATCTCTGCAAACTTCCTTCTCTCTGCCTCTTGCATGGCACTGGCGCGTATCTCCTTCATCCTCCTCTCCATGCTCTCAAGCCGATTGTTTTGTTCATTCTGGAGCTTGGACAAAACTGGGTGACTGTCCAAGTATTTGTAGTTACTCATCTTGGAAAATTTGCTTCTAAATGACCGCCGGCTATTCTCCGCAAGGGATAAAATAGTTTGTGAATTGTCAAAGGAATTGGACGCCTCTTGCTGGGTGAGTTTTGCAATGGTCACATGTTCTCGAGATGAACAGGAGAGATCACTCTGTGATGATGCTGTTGGGTCAACTAATATTTGGAAAGGGACAAGGTGATCAGATGCTTCCTGTAGTTGTATGTGTTTGCGAAGAGTTCGAAGCTGCTGCGCCATTTGTTTCTGTTTTTGCCATCTGGCCAGCCTTGAGGCTTCGTCCTCCAGCAACATAATGGATTTTTTTGCAGGGGACTTCTTTGAATGGGGCTGTACGGTTCCTAATCCTGGGGATTCCCCAGTGGCTACATCTAGAGACTTTGTGGTGGCTATTGCTGGGGATTCCCCAGTGGCTACATCTAGAGACTTTGTGGTGGCTATTCCTGGGGATTCCCCAGTGGCTACATCTGGAGACTTTGTGGTGGCTATTCCTGGGGATCCCCCAGTGGCTACATCTAGAGACTGTGTGGTGGCTAATCCTGGAAGCTGCTCAGTGTCAGCTGTCACTGTTATGGTTGGTGTGATTTTCTCTGTGGAGTTCTCTTGGTGTGCATTAAGAAGAGGGGGTGAGGCAAGGAGCAAAGCGAGCTCCTTCCTTTTGTTCTCCTGGCGTTTCAGTAACTCTAGGATCTCAGAAAAGTCAGAACTTTTGGATGAGGTGACATTTGAAACCCTGCCCTCCAGATTTCTGTTCAACGACATCGTGCTCCTGTCCCGTCTTACACTGGGGCTTGAGGGGTTGAGGCAGCAGTTTGAATTGTAATAACTTGGACACGAGTCATACCCGTCTCCCCCAGGCTCATCACTTTGACCTCTCAGACAACGAGGACACCCAAACGGATGGGAACTCTCCAACGACCCAGAGTAAGTTCGCCTCCCGCTGCTGTTTTGGCAGTAAGGACAGAAAGTTGTTGGGATGTTGAGGGAGCGGATGACGTCAGCACTGGCACTGCGGGGCACATCGAAATTGGGTAGTCCCATGTGAATTTTTTTCTTTCGCTTCCTTTCCTTGCGCCTCCTCTTGCTTTGAGCTGCTCCCATCGTCTGAAATTGAAATTATAACAATGCTTATGGCTTCTGTTAACATCCTGTGATAATATTTGCTACTTTCAGATAATAATAAGACAAATATTTGGTCAATAGTTTTTAAGGAATCTGTTATTTATAGTATTAAAAAATGATGAAAGATTGAAACAAGGTCTTGAAGCTTTGAAGTATGATTTGCTGGATATTTGAGATAAATGACCAGCTGCGTTGGGATAAATGACCAGCTGTGATGTTGGGATAAATGAACAGCTGTGATGTTGGGATAAATGACCAGCTACGTTGGGATAAATGACCAGCTGTGATTTTGGGATAAATGACCAGCTATGTTGGGATAAATGACCAGCTATGTTGGGATAAATGACCAGCTGTGATTTTGGGATAAATGACCAGCTACGTTTTGATAAATGACCAGCTGTGATGTTGGGATAAATGACCAGCTGTGATGTTGGGATAAATGACCAGCTGTTATGTAGGGATAAATGACCTACTATGTTGGGATAAATGACAAGCTATGTTGGGATAAATGACCAGCTACGTTGGGATAAATGACCAGCTGTGATGTTGGAATAAATGACCAGCTGTAATGTTGGAATAAATGACTTACTATGTTGGGATAAATGACCAGCTATGTTGGGATAAATGACCAGCTGTGATGTTGGGATAAATGACCAGCTGTAATGTTGGAATAAATGACCTACTATGTTGGGATAAATGACAAGCTATGTTGGGATAAATGACCAGCTACGTTGGGATAAATGACCAGCTGTGATGTTGGGATAAATGACCTACTATGTTGGGAGAAATGGCCTACTATGTTGGGAGAAATGACCTACTATGTTGGGAGAAATGACCTACTATGTTGGAAGAAATGACTAACTAAGTTAGGATAAATGACCTGCTAGGATGTTGGAATAAATGAACAGCTATTTTGGGATAAATGACCAACTGGTATGTTGTGATAAAAACAACCTATTGAGATGTTAAGGTAAATGATATGTTATGTCCGAATAAACGAACCACAATGATGTGTCTAATAGGAGGTTGTAAGAGCCTGGGTATGTTCAGGAGGGGAGCATCCAGAAAGGATGGCATAGTCAAGAGTTTAAGTTCCTAGCCATAGGTTTGGGTGCAATGCCATAGATTTAGGTTCGTAGCCATAGGTTTGGGTGCAATGCCATAGATTTAGGTTCGTAGCCATAGGTTTGGGTGCAATGCCATAGATTTAGGTTCGTAGTCATAGGTTTGGGTGCAATGCCATAGATTTAGGTTCGTAGTCATAGGTTTGGGTGCAAAGCCATAGACTATAGATATAGGCTCCTAGTCATAGGTTTGGGTACAAAGCTATAGATTTAAGTTCATAGCCATAGGTTTGAGTGCAAAGCCATAGATTTAGGTTCAGTCATAGGTTTGGGGGCAAAGCCATAGATTTAGGTTCATAGTCATAGGTTTGAGTGCATAGAAATGCTCCCTTTAAGCTGAGCGGCCGCGCAGATATCCGACCGACGCCAGGCAGCAGTTTAGAAGTACAGAGTAGAACATTTAGTAAAATATAGCACCAAAAACGGATGTTGTGCAACTTTGCACATGAATTTTTTACTTTTCACATGGACCAATGAACTTTAGAGGGAACATTGGTGCACATTCATACGTTTGGGTATATAGCCATAGGGTTGGTGCATAGCCATAGGGTTGGTGCATAGCCATAGGGTTGGTGCATAGCCATAGGGTTGGTGCATAGCCATAGGGTTGGTCCATAGCCATAGGGTTGGTGCATAGCCATAGGGTTGGTGCATAGCCATAGGGTTGGTGCATAGCCATAGGGTTGGTGCATAGCCATAGGGTTGGTCCATAGTCATAGGGTTGGTGCATAGCCATAGGGTTGGTCCATAGTCATAGGGTTGGTGCATAGCCATAGCTTATCTTATCTGTTACAGGCGCTCCTTCTAGACAGAACAATATCGCGTCCTATGTGTTTAGTCCTGCATTCTTATTAGAGTTTGAAATGTTGATAAAGAGTTGGTTTTCCTGGTTTCTTCAGGCAACCCATTCCACGCCATAGGTTTGGGTGTTCAGCCATAGGTTTGGGTGTTTAGCCATAGGTTTGGTGTATAGTATAATAGCCATTGGCGGCATAGGTTGGGGTGCATAGCCATAGGTTGGGGTGCATAGCCATAGGTTGGGGTGCATAGCCATAGGTTGGGGTGTACAGCCTTAGGTTGGGGGTGTATGGCCATAGCTTTGATTGTATAGCCGTAGGTTTGGGTGCATGATTATGATCTCTCAACATTGTTAAGCACTAGTCTATTCCCTGTAGATGTAATTGCTGTGACCCTAAACCCCTAAGTAAAAGTACAAATCTATGGCCAAAAATATGGAATTTCGTCCAAAAATTGTGATACTGAATGATAAATATCACATGCTTAGATTTCCTGAATGTATTAGCCAGTGTCTAGAAATACATTCTAATCTCACCACTCACCTAATTTAAGGTTTCAGTTCCATAAATCAGATTGGCACCTTGCGGGAATTGTGCCGCGAACAGGTCGCAGATGCAAGGGTTATCTTAAGTGGCCAGATTTCTGTCCGTCTGCGTTGTTTGGACAAAATCAGCTGAGAGAAAGGGAAAGAAAAACAAAACATTACAACTCAGCAAACCTTGTTCTGGAAAAGGGTAAGTAAGGGTGGTGGGTGGGGGTACAATTTTTAAAGAAATTTAAATTTGAGAGACCTTTTTATAATTCCATGTGAATGGGGAAAATATTTTTTTAAAGTTTTTTTTTTTTAGGTTCTTTTAAATCACAGCGATTCCATTTTCTGCACGCG
>MUZC01000228.1:425116-443396 GCA_002072015.1 Radix auricularia | reverse complement strand
TTGATGTGGTCATCTAAGAGGTTGGTAGTTGTTGGTTGATGTGGTCATCTAAGAAGTTGGTAGTTGTGGATTGATGTGGTCACCTTAGTGCGCGACACCTGCATCAGTCATTGCGACTGCCTAGTTCTATAAACCTACTAAGGGATGAATTTGTTTTAAAATATCACCCGTCTTCTTTTGTTGATAATATGATGATGGTAATATATATTTAACAATATGTGGGAAAAGTTATACTTTAAAATGAATTGCGCAAGAAATTGTGTAGTCTACACGATATTTGAAACTAATAATACAAATATTGCTTGGCCAAATGTTTTTAAAATTTTGCTTGGCCATATTCTTACTAAGATTGCTTGGCCAAATTTTTTTAAATATTGCTTGGCTAAATTCTTAAAAATATTGCTTGGCCAAATTCTTAAAAATATTGCTTGGCCTATTGCACTTTGAGATAATTCAATTGTTTTCTGGTTTCAACGAGTTTTAACACTTTTTTTCTCCTCCTGATTTTTCTAATGATCATGTAAGTGCTTTGAGTGGCTTTGATTAACGTCCAGCCACATAAACTTTCTTCTAAACGAGTACACGCCCTTTGTGTACACGTCTTTGATAATGCCCAGAAAACAAAGCCTCGCGGCTTCGCGGGCCAATAATGTGGGCGTATGTCTTTTGTTTGTCATCATTCCAAAAGCAGTGGAAAATTATCCTGACGTTAGCTCCCCCCCCCCCACCGGTCGGATATGATACAATCCAATAGGCTTCCAGCCTTTCATTAGGTGCCCAGGTCCGTGGCAAGTTGAACCCGGGGAAAAAGTCGGAATAAAAGCCCTATCCTCACAAACGTGAGTTTGTTACTATAATTATTAGCCGTGGGGTGGTCATTTGGCCGTGTGATGGCTATTTGGGCATGGGATGGTGATTTGGCCGTGGGATGGCTATTTGGCCATGGGATAGCCATTTGGCAGTGGGATGGCTTTTTGGCCGCGGGATGGTCATTTGGCCAATTGGATGGTCATTTGGCCGTGGGATGGTCATTCGGCCGTGGGATGGCTATTTGGCCATGGGATGGTCATTTGGCCGTGGGATGGCTATTTGGCCATGGGATAGCCATTTGGCAGTGGGATGGCTATTTGGCCGTGGGATGGTCATTTGGCCGTGGGATGGCTATTTGGCCGTGGGATGGCCATCAAACCGGGAGATGACCCTAAAGTTTTTTTAAAATCCAGGACGGGCCAAGTTCTTCTCATCTCTGGGGTTGGTCGAAGTTGGCGCCCGTCAAATAGTCGCACAAAGCAAACCCACGGCGGAACCACCTCTTCGCACCGTAATTCCAACACAAGCGTGCACGGGGTTGGTGCGCACACTGACTAGGAACCTGTTGCTGCTTGTGTGTTTCGGAGATTGCAGAGAGCTTAAAAACGGACAAAGTGGGGGCTGGGGAGGGCTGGGCGGAAAGAGGGTCAGTCATTACTCATGCACCCACGCCCTTGTTGACTATCATCACACCATGCACGGTAATGGTACATGATAGGCACGTGTCCATGGCGAGAACGGGAGGGGGGCCGTTCTACAGTTACACTTACTATAACAATGTGATACATCTCGATGACTAAAGCGATGGTTTTAGTCATTGTGGTGTCTGGTGTCGCAAAATGTTGTTATTTCTGAAGGTGAATGCACAACGAGATTTAGAATTTCAAGAAGTCTATGATTGTTTTAAGTATAAGTCTTAATTTTGTCTCTATAACTGTCATGTGATGACGGTTAGGAATTATAACTTGTGTTCGAATCCAATTTTCTACCACTCAATGTTCGAACAGCTTTAGTCAATGCGAGATAATTTTAGAGACGATACCATACTGGGCTGTTATGAGAACTATACTGGATAATACTGGATTGCTATCAGAACGATACTGGGTTGATAACAGAACGATAGTGGGTTGTATTTGAACGATACTGGTTTGTTATTACAGTACAACGTTACTGGGTTGCTATTAGAACGATACTGGGTTGCTATTAGAACGGTACTGGATTGTTATGAGAACGATACTGCGTTGCTATAAGGACGATACTGGGTAGCTATTAGAACGATAAAGTGTTGTATATGATCCATAACGTTCAACATCGTAAAAAAAAATTAAGACCGGGGGAAAAAATCAAAACAAGTTGGCTGAATGGGGGTTGAAATGCGTTAATGTTCAATCGGATTGTCCACCTATTGTCCGCCATCTCACACGACATCCGCCCAGAGCTCTAATTGAGAGCAGACAGGGTTCCAGGTAAGAGAGAAAACATGGCTACCTGTGTGTGTGTGGTGGGAGGGGGGAGAGTGTTGAGTCACCTGGATTCTGAGCTCAAGACAAGGTCAGCGATATGACGTGGTAGTGGAAGGTAGTCAGGCACGTGTATGGTGTGGGTGGGGGAGTTGGGGGTGTGGGATGTGTGGGCAGAGAGAGGGTGAAGGGGAAGATAAAGAAAGAGAGTGAGAGAGAGAGAGAGAGAGACAAAGAAGGAACAAATATTGCATGTGTGTGCTAGCTTATACAACAGATTTAGTGCTATGCACTTTTGCTTTGAGTTCTTGTGAGTATTTTTGTCCAGAAGTTTTCTAATTTTAGGATATGCTCCGACAGAGGCCAACCCTCGACAACCACCGAATCATTGGAATATCAAAGACCATAAATAATTTCCCACAAATCCCTCGCGAACACAGTCCAAAATACAGAGCTCCGTGATAAACAGCAACATCTGACCAGACTTTCACGAATGTTTAACACCCATCTTCTTCTGGACTCTAACATAACAAACCCCTTACAACAATCATATTTATGATAATAACAAACGACTATTATACAAAATTACACAACATAGTGAAACTAAAATAAAAGCTTAGCATACAACATATTGACTCGAAGTAAGGAAGTACGCGCAACTGTCTTGTTGGATCACTAACGCTATATTCCAAGGTGCGGGGATTTTATGTTATTATATTTTTTTTTAATGGTGAGTGTGAGTGAGTCATGTAAAAATTTTAACTTCCCGAGACAAGAGCCATTTTAGCTCACACCTCCCCACCCCCCCCCTGCCCCCCCCCCCCCAACATTAATTTGCGCACCCTGACAGGTATGGCTTACCTGCCCTTGGATTTTGAGGAACCAACCAATCGGAGCCATGAAAGCATCACGGAATGAGAGGAGGGGTGGGTGTGGGGGTGAAGGCAGCATGAAGACAGGTGGGTCTGCTATGACGTAGGCCAGTGAGTTTATAATTGCGGAGGAAGGTGAGAAAGCGGATAACGGATTTAAACCTCAGAGTTTAGTCCAAAATGTGAGGGGAGAGGGGAGGATGGGGGTGGGTATAGAAATCAAATCACTTCCTGTCTCCAGTCTTTGAAATATGGAACTACGAAGAAGGTTGGGGATGGAGGGGCGGTGAAGATTTGAAACAAACCAAACGGCTGCCGAAAGTGTGTGTTGGTGTGTGTGGGGGAGGTTGGCGGAGACAGGAGGGTCACTCGGGTTTCACGGGTATCAGATGTAATCAATGGCAGGGGTCAGAGGGGGTCAAAGTGACTTCGGGGTCACAGCCCATCTCCTTCTACAGAAATGATTACCATATAATATGTAGATCATGGGTCTAAAGATGGACAAGATAGACTTATGGCGTCAGTTGGGCGTGATCAAAGATGACGTTCCTTGATATGTTCAAACATAAATCATGGCCAATAGGTACAAGGCTTTCATGCAGAGACCATTTGCTGGCCAATAGGTACAAGGCTTTCATGCAGAGACCATTTGCTGGCCAATATGTACAAGGCTTTCATACAGAGACTATTTGCTGGCCAATAGGTACAAGGCTTTCATACAGAGACCATTTGCTGGCCAATAGGTACAAGGCTTTCATACAGAGACTATTTGCTGGCCAATAGGTACAAGGCTTTCATACAGAGACCATTTGCTTAGCCAATAGGAGCAAGGCTTTCATACAGAGACTATTTGCTGGCCAATATGTACAAGGCTTTCAATGATTGTCTAAGCTAGAGCTACATGTATGCGGTCTTGTTCTCTAGAACAAACACATCTACCAAAAACATTGGATAAGACCTGCCTCTCAAAAACATTGGATAAGACCTGCCTCTCAAAAACAACGGATAAGACCTGCCTCTCAAAAACATTGGATAAGACCTGCCTCTCAAAAACCAACATCCGCCGAATTCAAGATAACAAGATCCCTCGGCGCAATGATGAACACACATACTCACACGCACGTACACACTCACTCACACGCAGGTACTCACACACTCACACGCAGGTACACACTCACTCACACGCAGGTACACACTCACTCACACGCAGGTACACACTCACTCACACGCAGGTACTCACACACTCACTCACACGCACGTACACACTCACTCACACGCAGGTACACACTCACTCACACGCAGGTACTCACTCACTCACACGCAGGTACACACTCACTCACACGCAGGTACACACTCACTCACACGCAGGTACTCACTCACTCACTCACACGCACGTACTAATTCACTCACACGCACGTACTCACTCACTCACTCACACTCACGTACTCATCACTCACACGCATACTACAAACAAATGGAGAGAAGGGGTGCGAACCATTCTTTCCATCCTAAAAATAACCACTTGTTTATAAACGAAAAAATGCAGGAGGTGACGTAGAGAAATTCTTGACTTCACGGTCACGATCATGGCACGCGACCTTTGACACCTCTACTCCCCCCCCCCCCCCCCAAGCTTTCAAACTTTGAACACTCAACAGGACATTGGCTACTCATTCAATATCCAGCTTACAGGATCGTGTCCACTCATTCAACAATTGAACAGTGTGCCCCAGCCTACCTGTTGATCGCGCTCCGCCCCTGCTCATCTAGAGCTCATCCAATTGTTCTATGACTTGTGGCCGACCTGCCGGTAACCTCCCTTCTCCCCCCCCCTTCCTGTCACGGGAGAGACCAGACCAGTGCGTCATGGCGTGAGTCAGGGCGGGTGTACTGACTCACAGATCGTTGAGAGGAAGGCGGCGTGCACAAAGAAAGACACTGGCAGAGAGGGCAGGGCGCCTTGTGAGGACACATTGGCAGGGCGGGCGCCTTGTGAGGAGAGGGCACCTTGTGAAGACACATTGGCAGAGAGGGCGCCTTGTGAGGAGAGGGCGCCTAGTGAGGACACATTGGCAGAGCGGGCGCCTTGTGAGGACACATTGGCAGAGCGGGCGCCTTGTGAGGAGAGGGTACCTTGTGAGGACACATTGGCAGAGAGGGCAAGGCGCCTTGTGAGGACACATTGGCAGAGAGGGCAGGGCGCATTGTGAGGACACATTGGCAGAGAGGGCGCCTTGTGAGGAGAGGGCGCCTTGTGAGGACACATTGGCAGAGAGGGCAGGGCGCCATTGAGGACACATTCACACTGGCAGAGAGGACAGGGCGCCTTGTGAGGACACACTGGCAGAGACGACAGGGCGCCTTGTGAGGACACATTGGCAGAGAGGGCAGGGCGCCTTGTGAGGACACATTGGCAGAGAGGGCAGGGCGCCTTGTGAAAACACATTGGCATTGAAGGGCGCCTTGTGACGCCCTCACTGGGAGAGAGGCCGTTTTATGAGCACGCAAAGCTTGTGGACAGGGAGGAGGAGATGGTTGTACTGACCAGACTAAACGGCTGGTGACTACTCTATACAGTGTCTTCCCGAAATTAGTTCACTAAACCGTCTTCCTATTTGTTTGTTGTCGTGTTGACTTTGACCAACAATTTCTCGCATAGCCTGAAACTGTTAATTGAAATCATAAGCTGGCAGAATACTGAAAGCTTTTAACGGAGCCTGGATCTAAGTGGATTAACTTAATAATCACTGCCTGTGTTGCGTCGTTGCCTGGGTTATTGTAATGACCACAAGGACAGGCTAACTACATCCTATAATGTTTTCCCTGACAGCCTGAAATAATACTCTGTTCATACTTTATAAGTTTAGATTTATAACAGAGACTTTTGACTTGTTGCAATGTCAATAAAAGCTAATTGCAACAATTAAAAAAATCATGTTAAGCCTGGTCCCTTTTTGGACTCAGGACGTGTTAGCGCATTTTCGTATTATGTATCAGTACTTATGTTAGATATCAGCATTATGTAGTTATGTGGCACTTCCAGACGGTAGACCTGCCACTGGAAGTAGTCAGAAATGATCAGCACAAAGTTTTGAACATTTTAGTGAAATAAAATTTAAAAAATTTGTATGGAAAATGAGGTCATATGGCACTTCCAGGAGCTCTACTGCCACTACAAGAGGTCGGATCGAGTAACTGAGTGTTGATGCACAAATGGCAGGTCAGGACATACAAAAAACATATATACATCATGGGTCTAGGACTTATGGATGCTGAGATCTAGGGTGATGACAGACGGACGGACGGGCAGACGGACAAAACGGATACAATAGCGCATTTCGACTTCTCGAAAATGCGCTAAAAATGGATAACTATAATACACAAGTGTGAACTGTGCTTCTTAATTATGAATTGGGTAATCTGTACGAGTTTAGAGGGCTTTTTTGATATCACAGAATTTCTTAGATTTTAGCCATTCATATAGTGCTTCTAAGATATTAGACAGCCTTAGTACTTCTAAGATATTAGACAGCCATATTACTTCTAAGATAGTAGACAGCCATAGTACTTCTAAGATATTAGACAGCCTTAGTACTTCTAAGATATTAGGCAGCCATAGTACTTCTAAGATATTAGACAGCCATAGTACTTCTAAGATATTAGACAGCCATAGTACTTCTAAGATATTAGGCAGCCATAGTACTTCTAAGATATTAGACAGCCATAGTACTTCTAAGATATTAGACAGCCATAGTAATTTTAACGAATAGGACATCCCTAGAACATTAAACAGACTCATACACTCGTTAAAGTTAAGTCATTGATAAACAGTAAAGATTGTGGAGTCATTGAAACAACGAGAAGTCATTGATACTGTTCGGAAGTTGAGTCACGGCCACATTCAGATGGTTACGGCCGTTTCAAGAGACACCGGTTATCAGGAGCAAAGCCTGACCAATCACGTGACCGTGTATGACTCAGGATTTGGGGATTTTTTTGTGTTTAGGGGCCGTCCATAAAGTACGTCACGCTATTTTTGACCATTTTTAGCGCATTTTCGAGAAGTCGAATGCGCTATTGCACCCGTTTTGTCCGTCTGTCATCACCTTTGATCACAGCAACCATAAGTCCTAGACCCATGATGTATATATGTTTTTTGTATGTCCTGACCTGCCATTTGTGCATCAACACTCAGTTACTCGATCCGTTAAAAAAAACCCGTTAAAACTACCAAAAAACTTTGCGAATCGAGAGGTAACACTGGCGCAGGGAACGGCCGCCATTGCCGGAAGTCGAATACATCATTTTTCAAGCATTCAAGAGTGGTGCGAAGGCGTGCAAAAGAATTAGTTTGTGTTTTTTTGTTGTTTTTTTTTTGTTGACGTCATTAGAATATGTGTAAAAGTTTAGAGAGTTTTACGTCATCATTTGTGGTGACTTGTAGTTAGATTAAAGAGAAAATAATTTTTTTTTAAATGTAAAGAAATGACTTTTAAATATAAAAAAATGTCAGGTATATTCATTACACAAGAAAATTCATAAAAATATGTCTAAAATCTAAACACAATTACTGATAACTACATAATGCTGATATCTAACATAAGTACTGATACATAATACGAAAATGCGCTAACACGTCCTGAGTTCCAATAGGTACCAGGCTTAACATGATTTTTTAGCTTCCCCCCTCCCTTCTGTCACATATCTTGTACCCCATTCCCCCCCTTATTTTACGTCACACTGTCAAACAAAAATAACTTTTAATCAACAAAATAATTAAAATTATAATATATTAAACACTGTGACGTCACACATGGCTGGACACCCCCTCCCGTCACACTTAATTACAACCCCTCCCCCCTCTAGAGTGTGACTTACTTTATGGATGGCCTATTATTGATTCTTAACAAACACACACATCGAAACATTTCATACAGAGCTCAGGACCAATAAATGTTTACTTCATACAACAATCCACAAGTACCCATACAAGAATGGTAAAGACTAGAATTCCTGCACCGTTTACATGATACCATAGATGTTCATTCCCGGAGCACCGTCGTTTTAATTAAGAGTACACGCCAGAATGCGGAAGGTTGCAGCAAATAAGCACACACAAAAAAAACAAACCTTTAATGAAATTAAGTTTCCCCAGCACATCGCCATGAGATTGACTGAACACTAATGTACGTCATCCATGTAGACAAATGTACGTCATACATTTAGACAAATGTACGTCAAATTTGTACACAAATATACGTCAAACGTGTACAGAAATTTACGTCAAACGTAAACAATAGTGTTCTTCAAACATTGAGTTTTAAGTCTAGGGTGAAGGTCACCTCAACAAAAGATAAGTGTACTCTCCACCAAAATGGTCTCTCTAAAATTCGTTGGTCGTGTGCAAAATTGTACAGCATCCACTTTTTGTGTGCAAAAATTTTACACTCACAGATATTGTATTCTCCTAATGAAAATTTGCCACACAGCTTAAAGGGGACATTGTTGTCCACACTACTCATAAGTTCTATCTTAAAGGAACATTGTTGTCCAAACCACTCATAATACTCATATGCTCTACCTTCAAATGACGGGAAAGCTGAGAATATCCAATATCTAATGGTGGGAACATATATAAACTTGACATACAATTTTAGCTATAACTTCATCGATACTGTATATGTAACCATTTTATTGATATGTATATGTAACCACATTATTGATACTGTATACGTAATAACTTCATTGATACTGAATATGTAAGAACTTTATTGATACTGTACTGTATATGTAATATATGTAATAACTTCATTGCTAGTGAATATGTGATAACTTCACTCAAAATGTATGATGTATGTGTACAATAGAAAGAAGAACTTTTCCCAAAGTAAAAAAAAAAAAAAGTATTCTCTGCTTTTATAAGAAAAGTACTCCTTACATTAAATTGGGGGGGATGACTCTAGAGGCGATCTACCCACCCCCCTACTCCAACAATTCAACACCATTTCTCTGTTAGTGGTTAATCCTGATCACTGTAAGATTGACCCTCATGGCTTGAGTCCTTTACTTATTGACAATTCTTGATTGAACTTTTTTTTTATATTAAATACAAACGGACACAGCACACAAGGAGACGCCGTTGTTTGTGTTAAGTTCGGGGTTACCTTTCATTCAAAACAGACATTACTTCGAGAGTATGAGCCTCCTTCTGGTGATTCAACCAGTCGGCTAATTACCGATATTTAAACTTGCTTTGGTATTGTAAGTTGTAACTAGTACTCAACGGAACTCTCTAAATACCGAGACTTGCAATTAGTTAGTCACTACAACGTATCTGTGAGCTATTGGTATTTTGCTCATTGTTTTTGTGGTCTTAGACTTCAAAAGTATGATCTAAAACATTAAGATTTGATATCTTAAATTTATAGATTTAGGCTCGTGCATCATGTCATTGATTGATTGATATAATTTACAAAAGCAAATTAAAAAATCAACCAGCAAAAGAATGGACCAGTTTATGAAATATTGTCCATGTGGTCTGATAACAAAAAGGCTGAGACAGAAAGCCGGAAATGTCATCAGTATGAAGTCACCTGGTACACATTCAGTACACACTTAGTAAATAATCAGTACACACTTAGTAAATTCTCAGTACACACTTGGTAGATACTCAGTAAACACTCAGCACACACTCATTACATACTCAGTACACTAAAAAAAAATACTCAGTACATGGTACATATTCAGTGCACACTCAGTTAACACTCAGTACACATTCTGTGTATCTGTGTATAATTAGTACATATTCAATTGGGACAAATCAAATAGACAGACTAGGGATATTTTTTTTTAATCCACTGTGACCCCTACCACCCCTACCTACCGTAAATTAACGATTGTATGAATCTAAACGTAAGCAAAAAGAAACTGGAGAGCTCTACCAATAAATAATTATATAATATAATAGTTATACTATACTGGTTGTTAGTTAGAATTGTTATTCTATGACACATGCCCCGGGTAATTTCACGTGCTGACTGAGAGGTTAAATTAAACTTTGATAATTGATGGCGTGGGGGTGGGGTGCTAACCAGAGGATGATTACGGGAGGGGGGCTGACGGGGCCCCCAATGATTTAAGGCTAAATTAGGGCCCATAAACTTATATTGTATATAAAAGAGCCTGGACCGTGCCCCTGGTGGAATTGCAGCCAATAATAACCGGGGCTAATAACAATCTTTTCTTCATTTGTATCGCCATCAATGTTGTCTTTTATGGTGTTTTAAATTATAAAATCTTTTAAAATCATATCTTTTGTTCCCCTCAGGATTTCATATTGGCATATAACTATATCATATAGGCATAGGTACCGGTTTTGAAGATTTTTTTTATTATGCTATATATGTTACGAGGTGTGTGTGCAAATGAGGGGGGGGGGGTAGTTATTAATTTAGTCATAAGTATTAAACATTTTTTTGTGAAAGTTGTAAACAGAATTAACTATCTTTTGTGTATTCTGTGCTAAATTAGTAGACAAGAGATTTAAATGCCGTCCTTAACAAGGCTTTGAATCAGTGTGGTAATAGTAAGTGTATAGTGGTGTAGCGTAGCCAAAGTAGCCATGGGCCATGTTGGTGATTTTATACAAATGTTTTCATCTAATGCCTAATAATATATGAGAAAAATTACATCAAACATGACGGCCACTACTATTAATAGCTTACTAATAAAAAAAAATAAACCAGTAAAAGGAACTAATTAGTGTAGCTATAGAGTATAGTAATCTCTAGTTGTCTAGTAGAGCGAGAGTATAGTAATCTCTAGTTGTCTAGTAGAGCGAGAGTATAGTAATCTCTAGTTGTCTAGTAGAGCGAGAGTATAGTAATCTCTAGTTGTCTAGTAGAGCGAATTCAGATAACTGAGCCCAGGTTAACCATAGTTAAAAGTTGACCCTTCAAATAATCCTCGTTAGTCGTTAGGTAATAATAATAGTGTTATAACTTGTAACTAAAGCCACATTTCAGAATTCTCCTTACTGTTTAAAGCCTTACTTACAGTTACACACTAAGACTGACACGGCGACCGTGTCAGTGCACGTATTATAACAGTGATAACTTCTAACTACTTGGATTACTCACCCCTCGCGCGCACAGCTGTTCAAGAAGTGACACTCACTAGACTAAACGGACGAACCAAGCGCGTCTGTCTTTTGGTCTGGTGTTGGGAGATCCACCGCCAGCCAGGCTAAAAGACTAGAAATAGTGGTTTCACCTGACAAGGGGTGAAACTATTCCTGAGGTGGTCAGAGTGATGGGCTCGGAGAAACGTAAACAATCCGCCATTGTGGCTGGGGTGTATCGGCTGCTACAAAATGTGTGTGTGTGTGTCTGTATGATGTGTGTGCTGCACTCCTGTCTTGTGTAACGAAAACAAAAATGAAGAGTGTAACTAAAGGGGGAGATTACTCGAGTCTATAAAGATTGGGGGGAGGGGCTGGGGGAGAAAATGAAAAAGAGAGGTCCGTTGTGTGTTGTGAAGTGTAGGGGTTGTGTGCCCCTTCACATCCCAGCCATCTGCTTGATGTTTATGATTCAGGCAAGAAAGCCACACTTACGCTAGGCGACACGAACCCACGTACACATCGGATACGCGCATACACACACGCACAGCTACAACGAATGACTCATCTGTGACTCGAGACCTACTTTAAAAAAAAAAAAAAAGCGTTCGTCGAGCGCAGATTAAAATAGTGAACAGACACTACGGTGTTCTTGATGCCTAGTCTTGGGGTCAATGCGAATTAATACTTCGACATTTGTCATGATAAACGGCCTCGCTCACTCAGGAATATGTGATGTAGTCACGAATGCTTGACGAACTTAAATCTGTTTAAAATAACCAATCGTTCTATCTTCTCCCTACAAAACAATATCAATAATATATTCAGTAGGTCGCAGGTCGCATTGTGACACATACAATTCATATCGTCTGCAATACCAGACGTGCAACGACTGACAGTAAATACGGCGTGTGCATTACAGTAAACGCTCTTTCTATACAAAAGATTATTGCGTCTCTCGCTTAACCATGTTTTATGTTTAGACTTGCATATTTATAGAATCTCGAATTTTGTCCGTGTTTTGTTGTTCTGACGTCCAGTAGCATACGGTTCAGGTAGCCCATACTCCATACCAATACCACACCCTGAATTCCACACGGGAAGTTGAGGAATTTATAATAGGCTTTAAATTGCAATTCTCTTGCGAATGTAACAGTGTTTTTATTACTATCACTGTCTATCCCGAAGATGTAGTTTGTATTTCCAAGTCGGAGTGTCAATGTTACGCCTCAATTATTGTTTCTACTTTGCTTTATACTATGTCCTCTAGTAACATTCTAGTGTAGTGATGGCGAACCAATGGCACGCGTGCCACAGTTAGCACGTAACTAGTACTTCATTAATTAAACCATTTAAGCCCAAACCCTCATTTTGCCACTTAGATATAAGATATAAATAAGTGGGATTTGGTTGAATTTTTGGCACGCGGCCCCAAAAAGGTTCGCCATCACTGCTCTAATGTTTATAGGTTTGGTTATTTAATAGAAGTAGAAGTCATTTCAATTAACTGATGGAGGTAGTACTCTTGTTAATTGTCCAGGTTTGTGAAAATTCTCCATAAATGAATTTTGCGGGGTTTTTTTTTTTTTTTTTAAATATTCGTGCTAATTTTTATGTTTTCTTAATTTTTTTTTAGATTTTTTCCCTCTGGGGTCGAATTTAGCATTTGAACCGCTCCGTGCAAACGTAAACGTAAAATATTGCGACCCTATGTATAATGTATTTTTAAACACATACATACTGTATATCGTTTATTGAGCGTCACAAAAAAAAAAAAAAAAAAAAAAAAAAATCGCTATAACTATAACTCGGTAATTAGCACAAATACTTGTAATAATTTTTCACTTAATTACTGAGTATAAATCAGATAGTCCAAAAAGTCCAAAAATGGAGAAATTATTCAAGACCAGGCAGCACAGCTAAAACGGTGGGTTGAGCATTATCTGGAATTGTATTCAACAGTTACCACAGTCTCCAGCACCGCTCTAGATGACATCCCAGATATGCGACTCATGGAAGAACTTGATGTCGTGCCCACACAGGAAGAGCTGAGCAAAGCAATTGACAGTCTAGCTTGTGGAAAAGCGCCTGGGAATGATGGAATACCACCAGAGGTTCTAAAGAGTGGCAAGACAGCTTTACTCCAACCATTGCACGAGATTCTGTCCCTCTGCTGGGAACTGGGCTACATCCCCCAAGACCTAAAGGATGCAAATATAGTGACACTATATAAAAACAAAGGTGATAGGAGTGATTGCAATAATTATCGCGGCATTTCACTCCTTAGTATTGTAGGAAAGACCTTTGCCCGCGTTATACTAAAACGTTTACAAAGCCTAGCATCCCGCGTCTATCCAGAATCTCAGTGTGGTTTCCGGTCCGGTCGGTCTACCATAGACATGGTGTTCTCCATACGACAGCTCCAGGAAAAATGCAGAGAGCAGCAGATGCCACTATACATTGCATTTGTGGACCTTACAAAAGCCTTCGACTTAGTCAGTCGCAACGGGCTATTCCAAATACTGGCAAAAATTGGATGTCCCCCTCACCTACTTGCCATCATCAGACAGTTCCATGAAAATATGCTTGGCACAGTACAGTTCGATGGAGCTAAGTCAGAGGCCTTCCCTGTCAGCAGCGGAGTTAAACAAGGTTGTGTACTCGCACCAACACTCTTCGCAATATTCTTCTCTGTACTTCTTCGATACGCATTCAAGGATAGCAGTGAGGGAATCTGGTTACATACCAGAGCTGATGGAGGACTTTTCAACACTGCCCGCCTCCGAGCCAAGACCAAAACGACGGATGTCCTAATTCGAGAGCTACTATTTGCGGATGATGCGGCACTAACAGCACATACAGAATCTGGTTTGCAACAACTCGTGTCAAGCTTCTCCAATGCCTGCAAAGAATTTGGTCTGCAAATCAGCTTGAAAAAGACAAACATCATGGCCCAAGACACTCGACCTCCTCCTACCATAAATATCGATAATGAAAACTTGGAGGTTGTGGACAGCTTCACCTACTTGGGATCCAAGGTCTCCAATACACTGTCCATTGAAGAAGAAATAAACAGCAGAATTGGCAAGGCAGCCGCAACAATGGCTAAACTAAATAAGCGGGTCTGGCAAAACACCAAGCTAACGGAGAAAACCAAACTGTGCGTCTATCGAGCCTGTGTCATCAGTACACTACTATATGGGAGCGAGACATGGACCACTTATACATCACAAGAGCGTAAGCTTAACAGCTTCCATTTGAGATGCTTGCGCCGCATCCTTGGTATTAAATGGCAAGAAAAAGTGCCTAATAGTGAGGTACTAACGCGTGCCAATACCCAAAGCATGTTCTCAATTCTTAGTGAAAGACGCCTGAGGTGGCTAGGACATGTCAAAAGAATGAGCCCCGGCCGCATCCCGAAGGACCTCCTATATGGTGAACTTGCTTCAGGAAAGAGGAAAACAGGTCGCCCACGCTTGCGATTTAAAGATGTCTGTCAAAGGGACATGAAAGCAGCCAAAATACATACAAGTGACTGGGAGTGTAAGGCAGAAGACCGATCTACGTGGCGCACAGTTGTCAAAGAGGGCGTGATAGTAGCCGAGGAGCGAAGAATGGAGGAGGCTGCAGACAGAAGAGCTAGGAGAAAGGCCAAAACATTTGGAAGCACAGAACTCGTGTGTAAAAACTGTGGCAAAGACTGTCACTCAAGGATAGGACTGCACAGTCACTCGAGGAAATGCAACCCAACCCAACGGTGATGCACCATCGTCTCGCGAGACGGAAGGATGCCGGATATAAATCAGATTTTTAACATGATTTTTTAGTTCAGAGAATTCTCTAATTAATTTAGAAATACCTAAGACGTTACGGAGTTCATAGCAATTACCTTAATAGCGAGGTCTGAAAATCTTGTTTGAGACTCTGTTCTCAAAAAAATTTTTTAAAATTATTTTTAGTTATAAAAAACTATGTTCCCCGTGTTTCTTCTTGCATACGGTTTAAGAGAGGTGTTTTTATTTAGGGCTGCGGAAACTTGGCATTAATTAATCGATTTATTTTGTTTTAAAAAATTAATCGAATAAAAATAATATTGTCGATTAAAATTGAAGAAATTAACTCTAATAATTTTTTTCCAATTTATCAATAAATAATTTGTTATCATTTATAAAGTTAAAGAAAAATCACCTACGTCAGTGCTACAGTTTGAATTTACAACATTTTTTAGTGAACTTTTAAGATAAGTCATAGATTTTTGAGGACCAATTACAAATAGTCATTAGAGAAGGAACGGCTATGTGAAATAGCTATACTGCCCAGCCGGATTTATGAAGTGAAATTCTGCCAGAGCAGGATTTGAAAAAATGGCGGGATTCCGGATGGCTGAAATCCTGTACACCCTTAATTGTAACTAGTGCTGCGCGGGTACTCGTCCAAAAAACCGCATAATTTTCGCAGTCATGGCGGCTATAGAATTCAACCTAGCCACCATCCATTCACCTCATTCCACACATTAGCTAACAGCATAATTCTACAAAAATACAATTGTTCTCTACAAATTTTTATTCCTGCTGTAAATGCATTCGTCATACTCATAAATTAAAGCTACAGACAGTAAACTGAATGTTCAAACAAAATGCCAACAACAATGACGTCACGTTCAGATCAGGTCACATGACCCAGCAGCTTGCACGTCAATGTCCACTAGGCGGCGGTCAATGTTCCCCATAAGGTTTGTTGTTTTGTAAAGATGAAAAAAATAAGCCGTTAAAAAAGTTGCAAAGCATTTTTACTTGGTGCCATACTACACAATTTGCTGCGCGGTTAATCTAAACCACTGCACGGCATCGGCCAGAGAACTGCGCGGCCGCGCAACCACGCAGCTTTAAAGGAACATTGGCGGCGGTAGTAACTTTTTAATTGACAAACTTTTACATACTGAAAACTTTGTACGTCTTATAAAATCAGTTTTTCTACTAGGCCTACACAAGAAATGCGCAAGTTTGTTAAAAAAATTTCAGCAAGGCGCGTCAACACCTGGGGGCGGGTGATAACAGTTACAACAGCAACCATTTAAAAACCAAACCTTTAACTTTTTTAACTTTAAATCTAGTTCAAATTATTTCAAACCCTTTGTTTTGTCCAACTTTAAAAAAGATCATTTATTTTTGTTATTACAGTAAATATCTTTGAACAACTAAAATATACATTTAATTTTTTATAGATAATGCACGTTTTTTGACTTGGTCGCAATAGGAGTGGAGGAACGGAAAGGGGGGGGGGGGTTATATTTAAAAAAGCATTGGCCTATCTCAACTATTGAAAATAGCTTTTAGTTTGTCTGAACTTTCTTTGATTACCCTGTGACCAGTGGCGTAGCTAGAGAGGGGCGGTGGGGGCGGTCCGCCCCGGGCGGCATTTGTGGGCATTTAAAAAGTACAGACACTTCAGACAACCGCCCTTTAATTTTTTTGAAGGATTAAAACCAAGGTGAAACAAAAGTATTCATAATTTTGAGTCTTAATTAACGGGTTGCACAAAAAAATTTTGATTACATCTTGGTTGTTAAAACAAACGCAAACTAGTTCTAAATTTTAAGATTGCACAAAAGAATTATCGATTTTTTTTGGAAAATCAATCGGTATAGTTAAAAAATATTTGATAACTACACACAAAAACACTTCACCGCTGGGCCGAAAAATATGTGCTATTAATATCACCACAGCAGTTTTTGTGTTGAATTTCTAAATTTTTACTTGTAAGTAGTAATTTATGTTACTGTTTCAGTTTTCATAAAGGAATTGTATAGGAATTTATTTAAAATTAAAATTATTTTGTTTTTATTGCATTAAAGTAGCACATATTAAAATACGTTATTTCATAAAATGTTACGCCTATCCAATTAAAGTAATGTGCAAATAATTTGAATTATGACAAGAAAATGAAAATATTCAAATTTCCCAGTTAATTAACACCAAAATAGGCATAAATAATTTAAAAAATCACATCTAAAGAAGAAACTAGTAAAACGAAACCCAAGTCTGGAATTCTACTTGATACAATGCAAACTTTTTCCTTTGTATGTTTTATGTTATCTCAATTTATCGGAACTCTTTTTTTTTTGTTGTTGCTGTTGTTATTTGTTTGTTGTTGTTTTTTTTAAAAAAAAAATAATGCAAACTCATTTCAAGGAACAAAGCGATATGCTAACCACAACAAAAAAACAAACAAAAAAAAAAAACCAAAAAAAAACCACTGTTATATCAGCCAAAACAATTTGTAAAGAAATATGAGTGGTGAAAATTCAGAAGACGTGATTATATTTTAAGAACACGAAGTGCAAGGAGAATTGTTTTTATCAATGAATAGAATTTAAAAGAAAATAAAAGAACTCTTTGATCAGGTGCATATCCTTGCAAGAAAATATTCGTATATAATTCCATGTATCCTACTAAATGAAGAATTACCATATCAAATAAATTAATGTTTTGACATTGATAAAGCAAATTTCAATATTGAAAGAAAAAGGATCCCGGTTTTAGCTGTACCAGACTACTAGAAGAGGCATTACGTTAGAATAACGAGGGGAAAGACCCTTTTATCTATTGAAATTTATTCAACAGGATAGACTGGAAAGTTATAATTATATAACAAACAGAAAAATTGTAATTTTGCAAAGAATTTTCTTAGCTATTGCTATGAGTGTTGCTAATTGCGAAATGAGCCTCTCCAAACTGAAGTTGATTTTAAAAAAATTATCTTCGTTCTACAATGAGTGATTTATGATTATAAAATTTGCATTATTGCCTATAGAACAAGATATTACAAATAATTTGGAAAATTGATAGCATAAAACACGATTTTCTACTATGAAAGTTAGTAAAGTAAATGTATAAATATGTTTAAATACTAATTATACAATTTCTTGGTAAAAAAATCATTTATCTATAAACACAAAAATAAAAGCATATTAATTGGTAATGTTTTTTGGAATCTGTGTTGCCTCGTGGGGGGGGGGG
>MUZC01000228.1:404613-419140 GCA_002072015.1 Radix auricularia | reverse complement strand
ATATATATATATATATATATATATATATATATATATATATATATATATACACAAATTATATATAACAACTGTATAAGTATTACAATTGTTATGATCAATATGCAGAAATAATTCATTTTAGAATAGTAACTGATCAGATATATGTATTTTTGATAAAAAAGGAGAATTATTGATTAGCATGAGACCCCATAAAAATCAAATTTTCTCTTCTTTTTAATACAATATAGATTATTTAAAATAATAGCGTTTATACACAATGTTAAAGATATTTGTTAATAACTTTCTTAAAATTAAAAAAAAAAGTACAGAAGTTGTTGAATGGAATGTAACAAGATGACATTAACATACAATCTGGAATAAACTGATAAGAATTTAAAACACATCAAAACAGTTAGCACCTGACCAAGCAATGACCTCTCAAATATGATGGTTGTTCATTAAATGTCTTTGGTTATTGTGTGTACTAACTGGCCATAAATGAATTAATGTTAAAAAAAAAAATTGCTTGCCACTTTAGAATAGTTACAAGAATAATTGTTCAGATTTAAATTTAATGCAAAAAATTGTTAAAAATGTAAGCTAAACGAGATGATGACTCAATTATTAGCCAATAAACTATAGCACGCAGTGAGTAATTTTGGCTTAATATTTCATTTCAATATTAAGAAAGTCAGTTAAATTTAAGTTCCACATTGAGGGGAATTGGGAAAAGTTCAGTGTTGTAATAAATGAAAAAATTATTTCAAATGATACTTTACTAAATAGCAAATTAAAAAATATGACCTAACTTAGTTTGAATGCCTGGAAGTCCCAAAAACATAGAGTATCATTAAACTAGAAATGATTACAATGAGGAAATTACACTTTTTTTGTATAATGTAAAGCAAGGAAAAAAATATTTGGCAGTGACCAAATGCAATCTTAAATGACTATGGGCGTATTAATAATCAGTGGGAGGAAAAGGTGAACAAGTTCAAAAGAAGTGTAATAAGAGCAACATAACATATGACCAGAACAAGAATTGACAAGTTTTCTTGGGGGGAAATTATTTATTTTACAGAATTGACATTCTATGAGATGATAGATTAGAAAGAATTCTTGTATGAGCAATGAAATTGTACAATATGGTAATCAATGATTCTTAAGCCATCCCAATTATTGAACATGGTTTGAGATTAGCATTTAGACAACGTGCATAGAGGAGTAGTATTGTTCACATCTTTTAAAATTATTTCATTCACAAATTTTTCCAACCTGCAGACAGTTTAAACAGTTTCATTTTCACACTTTTTACAATTGACACCACTTTTATAATAGAAAATAAGTAAATAAAAATAATTCTTTCATTGAATATTTTTACAATCACTCTAAAATTACAAAAAGCATTGTTGCCAAAAAAGAAAAGTACCTAAATATGCATGATCTGTACAATAATATTTATCCTGTTTTAAGGACCTGATTAATTGAGAAAAGTTAAGCAGAAAGCACAAAGTGAACTCCCCAAAGGTTTCAATACAATATAGTTACTGCAGTTGGGAAACTAAGTCAAATAAATATGACAATTTTCTTGTTATATGTTAGTTATATATAGGTATAGTTGTCAGTGACTGATGATGTCAAAAAAGAATAAACTTTGGCCTGCATATTTCATTCTGTTAATATATTTTTAAAAAATCTTTATGCATTGATCCTATACCAGCCTATTTCCTTGACACTTTTTAATATAAAGTCAATCGAGTGTTTTATGTAAGAATTAGTGTTTAGCCCAGGGCAGTTTAGGAAAGCCAATGATCATTTAAGTTGTGAATATTGTGGAGGCCCTGGGGGCGAATTGTCGGCGCTCAGAGGGACAGGTCCTTTGAAGCTGGACGGGTGCGGCCGACGAACGAGGCCAACCTGGGATCCTGGCGACTGACGCCAAGCTTGGGTACTTTAATGTGGACGGGGATTGACCACGGGCCAGCGGTGTCCTTTGAAGCGGTAAGGGTGCGGGCGAGAAACGAGGCAAGCTTGTGGACGGCAGCAGGCTTGGGTGTGGTAGTCTCGGCAGAGATTGGTTAAGTCAAACAAGCTTGACCGTGTCTTATGAAAGACTGACGGGTATATAAGACGGAAGAGTTTGGGACATAGGGACAGATAGACGGAAAGAGATGTAGTGATAGGAAAGAGTTAGGGAGACACACATGGATTCAGACGGACGTATAGAGTGATAGGGATAGGACAGAGTTAGGAACACGACTTTAGATAGGGATGAGTGTTTCTAAGTAAAGAATTAAACATGATTTATTTGTACAGTATGACTTGGAGTTCAGTGTTTGGATAATAAGTTAACAAGTGTGTGACTAAAATCCTTCACAAATGGTGGCAGCGGTGGGATATAACCTTGCAGCGTCTCCCAGGAGAAGTAAGCCTTGAAAATCTGCAAAGCTTTTGTTAGCCTTTCTTCTACTAGTACAACAACAATGGCGACGCCATATCGTCCTAACCCACCAACCTACAACGGGAGTTCTAACTGGCACTCGTTTATTTGCACATTTGAAATTGTTGCAAAAATACACAAGTGGAGCGAAGAGGACAAATGCATGTATCTACAAACTTCAGCAACTGGGCCAGTTCAGGACTATATCCACTGTAATCTAAAGGAAGAGGAGAAGAACACTTATGAGAAATTAAAGGAGGCCCTTGACAGCAGATTTAAGGACCACAGGACACCGGCATTCTTCCAAAATTTATTGGAAAACCGAAAGCTACTCGACACCGAAACGACGGTGGAGTACGCTTCCGCCATCACCAGCTTAGTCAAACAAAGTTTTCCAACGGCGGATCAACCAACTCTTGATGCCATCGGATTCAAACGATTTCTCCGGGGACTCCCCGATCAGGCGATGGTGTCACAAATAGGCCTAATGCCTGAACCTCAAACTGTGGAAAAAGCCCGAGTAGCCCTTGACCAACTCTTAAACCTAAGGGACAATATAAGTAAACCAGGATCCCAGGTTGGCCTCGTTCGTCGGCCGCACCCGTCCAGCTTCAAAGGACCTGTCCCTCTGAGCGCCGACAATTCGCCCCTAGGGCCTCCACAATATTGAGGCTGAGTATTGAATGGCAAGTTTTTTAAGTTCTGATTTTATATTAAAAACTGTAACAAATGGAACAGTTTTTAATAGAGGTATCAGTGTAGTAATTTTAAACAAGTAATTTAGTGATATACAGTTTTTTTTATTTACAACTATAAAATGGAGAAAAAACGAATTTACACAATTTTATTATGATTCTGAAAATAAAAAACTGGCTTCTTTTATTCCTTGTAAAAAACAAATCACAAGCTTGTGCTTTTTATTTTTTCTTTCAAGGGTTTTTTTAACATGTAAAGGCAGCCAGCTGAATCTCTTACACTTTATCATTTGTTTCATTTTCCCTATCAATTATTGAAAATATTAGAACAAAAATCAATAACTTTTAAAATATTGAAATGACATGTAGACATATTTGGTTAATTTTTATTTTCTATTGTAGGTTTTTTTTTCTAAATAGAGACATACATTTTATCATCTGACATCAATTTTATTCAAAACAGTTACATTTGACACCACGTGCTGTCTGTTATAAAAATAAAGTACTGCAGATTTGTAAAGATAAAAATTTAAAAAAAACAATTAGTACCTCCCTCAGTGACTGCTAATCATGTCAATGTTAATGAGTTAACAGAAAGGGAGAAAAATGACATAAATAATTGTTCTCTTGACATTTTAGCAAATTATTTACAAGTTGTAATTTAAACATTTTTACATTTAATATACAAATTTATTTAAATGATTAATTTTAAAATAGGAATGTTACGTTTAAAAAATAAAATGATTGAAAACAATATTTGTGTACATATTAAAACACTCATAGTGATGAAACTTGTATCTGTCAAGTAAGAAATCAGTTGCAGTAAAAGAGCATCATATAATTATGTTACAATTGAAGCCAAGTTAAATTGTATGTCATTTCATTTGTCTCTATCACTTTTAGTAAGATACTTGCCTTCTTAAATATTAAAGGTGAGGAAGCAGGCTTAGGTAATGTCTCTAAATTAATCTTGAATGTCTTCAAGTACCATGGAGAGTATTACATCTCACTATGTTGCAAATAGTGTTGCAGAAAGAAGTCCCCAGTTTATATAACAGTGGCATTTAATGACATATTTTACATGACTCATGAGTTTACCTTTGATGAATTAAAACATGGGATAAAGCCTCTAGAAACATTTAATCCAAATGTCAATTTTATCTCTGGATGTCAATTTTCCTAAAGATCTCCGAATAAGATTCCTAAGTTTCTTTAAGATGTAACTTTTAAGTTTTGGAAGTTCTTTACCATGTCCATGACTTTGGAAGATCTGTTGGATGAGCTCTTATCTACTGATAGGTTGTTTGTATCACTGCTGGTCTCATTCTTCTGAAGGAAAGAGAAAAAAATATTTTTAAACATTAGCTTATGGGCTTATTTTTTAAAAAAAATTAGCTTAGCAAGTTATTGAGGGATATTGGAATTTTATGCAGTTCAACTGTTTGCAAATTTAAAAAATCAACAAAATTTGAATTTTTTCATCCACAGTTAATGAAAGTTTTATAAGATTTGAACTTGTATTAGAAACTATTGTGCATTTAAATATTTATATTTTAAAAATGTATTATTAATATGATACAAATTTAAAATGTGTGACCTAAATTAAAACAATAAAAAAGTAACAGTATTTCTTTCCCATTCAGTTTCAGGTATTATTATTGAAACAAAAATTTCTAATAACAAAAACTTCATGATTTATAATTTAATCCAGACACTCAAAGCCAGTTAAATAAATCAGCAACTTTTGAAAACACTATAAAATTATTGAAACACAATCTTTTATAAGTACTTTAATAAATAAGAAGGAAAAAAAAAAGAGAGGCTCTAAAGATAACTTTAATAGTCTTTAGAAGTAGAAGGACTTAAAAAAAACCCATTAAAATCATTTGAGGAGTTAACTAAATTTGCATAACATTAAAAGATTTTATACAATATAGATTTTTTAAAAAGAAAATAATTCCCATATAGACTCGTTCTTAAGCCGACCTTTTATTTGTTAAAAACATTGGGGGGGAAAAGTTTGGGTTTGACTTATGAGTGGGTCATAAGTGATTTCTGCACATACATTGAATATCTGTGTTGTTATAGTAGATCATTAAGGTCCATTTCTACATTCTACAAGATTCGTCTGCTCTACCAGAAGCTATAAAATATTAATTAACATCTGCACTTACCTTATTTAATCATTTTATTTATTTTGTGAATGTTTTAATAAATTTCTTTACAAAATTTGTTTTAAAAAAAACAATTTTAATGTACGTTTTTTCGCCCCTGTTTACCAAAGAAAAAAAATACTTTTGTTTAACAAAAAGCACAAAGACAAAGATAGGAAGTACAGAGTAAACAATCATAATGACCGATTTAACTAGTAGTTTTTAAAAAAAATGTGTACCATTTTGTTTACGCTCTCCTATTATTTTTTTGGGGAGTCGCTTACATGCGGATTCCACACTTTTAATACTTTTCTCTTTCAGGGGGGGGGGGGGCGGCTTTTGAACGAATAGAATACAGAACGAGTATATCTGGTAATTAAATTAGGTTTAAGAATTTCACACACCCCCCACCCTCATTTGCAAACAAAAATTAAAAAAAAAAAAGTACCTGAAACTATTACATGTAAATTTAAGTTTTAAAGAGCCTTGGATATAAATTATCAGACAATACGAACAATGATACTCAATGAAATAAACAATTTTATAACTCTAATTAAATTTTAAACTTGGGAAAATTTGAAAAAAGCAAAATATGAAAAGCTGTAAGAAAACAAATACAAATTGGATGGAGAGGATGACATACAAAAAGAAAATGCTTTTTACAGCTTACAAAAGTTAATTTACAGGTTAAGATGCATAATGAAAAAACCCAATTTATTCTGTCATCATTTTACTAAATTCAGTTTTAGCATTTAATTTGTACTAAATTCCTGAATGTTGTATTTTTTTAAAAGACTCATTTTTTAGTTCCAACCAGTAAATCTAAATGTAATGATATTTATTTATCTAAAAGCCATTAAAATGGAATAAAATTAACATATTCATGTTTTCAGTTCAACTAATTTTTTTTAAGGGATTAAATAAAATTAAAATTTTAATAATCCTCATTATCCAGTAGTGTAAATATATACCTTAGCAGATTGGCTGCCCTTGACCTTATCACTGCCCTTTCTGAGAATTTCAGAATTGTTTTGAGAAGATGAAAGTAAGTTGGATGAAGGAGCAGAATTTTCTATGATTTCAATTTTCACTTCATTCTTGGGGATAATGTTCTTTCCAATATTGGCTCGCCAGGCTGGGGTGTTGTTTGGGGGCTCTTGTCTCGAGTCTTCTGGCACAGGCTTCTCAGAGGGTTTCCCAGTCTTAAAGGCTGGCGATTTGTCAACTGTGGACCGTGATGAAATGGAGGGGATTGTGGTAGATAATTGGGGCTGAGACACAGATGATGTAGTAAAGGCAGAGAGTGACCGACTACGTGACTGAGTCCCGGAGAGTGTTACCGTCGATGGAGTGGATGATGTGGCAGAGTTAGAAGGCAATGATGTGGATGTTGCTACTGATGATGATGACGATGGAGAAGCGGGATAATTGGTAGCAAGGTCAACATTTACAGTTTTTACACCACACGAAGCGGGTTTAACACCAAATGAAGCAGAGGGAGGAGAGGTTGGGGAGGTTGCAGGTTTAGCTATAGATGGGTTGCTAGAGGGTTTAGGCATAAAAGCAACATTGGCGGATGATTTGGAAGGTTGAACACCAGGCAAAGATTTACTATTGGCATTAGGTAAAGATGATGTTACCGAATGGGTGCTATGAGGCAAGCTAGCAGTAGAAGGGGTGGCATGCACAGACGTGTGCACTGATGAAGGGGTTGTTGAGGGGGGGTCTGTTGGAGTCGCTTGCATGTCTGGCTTTGAAAACTCCTGTCTATTTGACTTATTTATTCCAGGTGTTGATGATGTGGCTGATGTCTGTGACATTTTGTATCCTATGGACTTTGAGACTGAAGAAGGCGTCTTTACACTTTCTGCCCTAATGGGCATTCCCATTGCCCCATCTGTGGCTTTGATGGTAGACTTGATGCTACCACCCCTGAAGTGACTGCCAAAAACTGAGGACAGTTTAGTGACTTCCTCCTTATCATTTTCAACAGTGTTAGCATCTTTGTTGATGGTATCTTTACTGATTGCATCTTTATTGATGGTATCTTGACCAGCAGCAGACACAGATTTGTACACACTTGGCTTAAACCCTGATCCAGATGCAGCTAATCCAGAAAATGATTTGATTTTGTCGCTTGTTGAGTGTGAGACCGGCAAAAGCCCAGACTGTTTACTATCATTCTGGGTGCTGGAAACTATAGTTTTTATGCTCTTCAGTTCAGCGAGGTCAATTTCAATGCTTTCCTTCCTGGCTTGGCTGATATCTGCACTTGGATGCTTCGGAGAATTCTCAACACTTGTGTTATCTCCCTTTTTTAAAGCCTGCTCAGTTGTGTCCCTGTTTTTGAAAGATATCGTCTCTACACTTGCTCTTTTCTTATCTGAATAGCTGCTGGGTAAGGCAACAGGTTTGGGCTGGTTCCAGTTTTGACCAGATTTAGCACCAGTCAGGGACAAATCCAAAGGCTTTGTTTCATCATGTTCATCTTTTTTCTTCCGCATCATATCCTTCCATGGATTGTCACTACTGTTTGAATCCAGGGAATTAAATCTCATGTTTTCCAACTTTTTGTTGCTGGCTGATGCTTGGGGTGCTGGGTCAATGGGGGTCTGAGGAGGTGTAACCTTGACTGCCAGAGAAAGAGGTTGTTCTGATGGCTGGTCCAGGGAGCTGGACGTCTGTATTCTGTGTGAGTTGGCACGTTGGACTCCAGGGGAAACTTGCTCTTCTGTTGAGCCGGGAAGAGTCTTGCTGCGTCCTTGTCTCCTCAGTTTTGGGGAGAGACTGACATTGGAAATTGGCTCAGAAACTTTGAGTGATACCTCAGCCACTGGCGCTTGACCTTTGGTCATTTCAAACTGATTCATTCTTGATTTAAAGTCTATATTTTGTTTCTCTTCACTCAGTCCCTTTTGACTTTGGCTCAGCTGACTAACCACAGCACTGGGAACTTTATCACCTCCTTTGAAGCTGGAAGAGAATGGCCCCACTTTGTCGGTTGCCACGATACCTGAGCTGGTCAAATCGCTGTTATTGCCATGAATAGACTGAGATGTACTGATACTGGTCAGCACATCATGCTTGTGGAATTGTGTAGGAGCCATCTTTGAGACTGGTGAAGTGGGTGTCATGACCTTGGAAGCTGAAGTCAGTGGTACTGCTGCAGCTGACATTGTTACAGGGGAGGGCAATGTGGGTAGTTTCTCTCCTTTACTGTTGACATTAACTGTAAACAGGTTGAGCTTCATGTCTGCTTTAATGTCACTTCCTGTCTGGGGGCTTGTTGGGGTGATTGATGGAAGTGGAGTTAAGTCTGTAGGTAACAAGACAGACTGGAGACTTGTACTTTGGGATGGAGCATCTTGATAGGAAAAGAAAAAAACAGGTGAACAGAAATAATTAAAATCACAAAACAAAATTAAAAAAGTAAAAAAGAAATAGTCTGAGTATCAGTGTAAACTATTTTTTTAAAATTTGAAAGCAAAAAATAGTTTTAATAGAACAAATTTTACTGACTATCTTTTGTAATATATAATATAAAGAATATCCAATCAAATGATTTAAGATTAAATTATTTTTTATAATTTTTGTGAAGCCCATCAATATTTAACGATGAGGAATTTATGAACTAAAGCTACTTTAAAAGATTATTAGAGTGTAACTCTAAGATTATGTCAAAACACCAAACTGTTAATTTCTATTAAAATTTACACACTCTTTTTTCTGTCTAAATAATGATAAATTTTGTAAATAAGATGTTTTAAATGTCTTGTTATGGTTTTTTACCTGGTTCCAAAGTCTTGAGGTCGTCAGGTCGTGACCTTGTTGGAGACTCTTCATTAAGACTAGGGAGAGTCAGTGGAGAAGTTGTCTGAAACATTAGTGTTGTTGTTTTTATTACAGTGGGCTGCCCATTTATACAATCTGTTGTTTTTATTATAGTGGGCTGCCCATTTATACAATCGTGTGATAATATTAGATATACTCAGACATTTAATGGCACATGCTGTAAAAAAATCTCTTTTTTTGGGATGTATTTGAAGTTTTGTTAAGCATACTTAAGTAAATTAAAAGAAATCTAAAATGGAGGATAAAAGATGGTTAAATAATTAATAACAAGAGAAATCAGCATGTAACGCAAGTTCAATGACGTTTACACTAACAAGTTAATTACATTACTAAGTTGATACTGATGGATGCCATTTATAATAACTTAGGATATTTAATAAAGGTCAATTATTTATTTACTAATGTTTTTGCTTTATTTTAATTAATCTGTGCAGAAGGTAACCTAATCCTATAATTACAATAACAACAATTTAATAATGCTTACATCTCTTTTTTTACGTGACTGTCTGTTTCTTGCCTTGGGTTTGACAAGAATTCTGTCTTTTGCAGTTTTGTTGTTGAGCACCTCAGTTTTCTGGATATCACCAAAATCTAGTTGGTCCATGTCACCTAGTGAGAGGAATTAATTGTTTAATGTTATTCTTGACATACAAATACACTTGCTGATTTGTTTTAAATCCTCAGAGAGTCTGTTAATGTTAACATTTGGAATCAACAAGCTGAAATTGATGCATAAAATAAACAACAGAGACTCACTCGTCTCCCAACCTTTAGGCTGTTAACTGAATCATGGCAACAAAAAAAATACAAACAACATTGAGATTTAAAATAGTGTTTAATAATCATTGTATAAGAAGATTTTCATTTTCAAAAAATATGTTGTGCCAAAGTGTTAACATTTTAAAGCGTGGCCTAATGACATCTGTTATCTGGATTGGGATATTGATGACTAATGAATGGTTTCTGTTAGGAATAAATTCTAATAGTAAAAATGGATGATAAATTATGACCATAAATCCCAGTAACACTATAAGTTTTCATGATGTCTGAAGCCCCAGCTATACCATAGGCCACTAGGACATCTAGTCCCAGGTGGGAGACATTCAGCTACTCCATAGGCCACTAGGACATCTAGTCCCAGGTAGGAGACATTCAGGCGACAATACCTGCAGACTTTTCAACTACCCATTATGAAACTGAGCCCTTAGTTCACAGCTTACTTTCTGAGGATATTGTCCTCCGTTGGTTAGGAGACTTTTTGGCAGGCACGGATGTCTTCCAATTGTTGGTGAACAGACTTTCCTGGATGGACAAAAATTCTGTCAGCAACAAGGACTAAACAAAAATTAGTGATTAATTGATTTAATCAGTTAAATTATCAAAATTTATTGAAAGTGTTGAGAGACAATTCTCATCCTATTATGAAATAAATTACTTGCTGACAGGTTGAACCAATACTCGAGGATTAACTATCCAGATAATTCTATGGAAGTTGACTCTTTAATTTGATAAAATTTCTATGCTGAGAGAATGACTTCCAAAAACTCTAAGCACATCAATGTTCTATTAGAAAGCTGACCTCCTCGTTCTCTGAGCTGTCCACACTAATCAGGCTCTGGTCAGAGTCTCGATTGTTGGAAGACTTCTTAGATGTGCCAGACTGTAAGATAAAGAGTACATAACTCACTTTAATTTTGGAGATACATTTTAATGATCCAAATCCTACTATGTGTGCACTCCCAAACACTAGGGTCCTAAGATTAGGGTGTCCCAGTCCTAGGTACACTTATAATATAGTCAGACACTAAGTTATTTAGAGGTCAATATCAATTTAAATTATGCTAAAATACTTTCAGGCTTTACGAGCTATCAAAGACTGAAAGTTTGGCATTTTTCTTTGACAAGCAACACCCCATTAGCCATTTATAATACATTTAGGAGCAGTTTTATTCATGGTTTCAGAACAAAGACCGTCAGCCAAGCGTTAATCATCTACCCCCCCCCCCCCCCACCATCACACGCTATTATTTTCAGGCCAGCTCCCATCAATACATAGTGGAAGGCAGGGACACAACTCACTGTGGCGACAGTTTCAGGACAAGGGAGAGAATCAATATTTCCCCCATTTGCTTATTATACGTTTTTCTGACGTCCTTCAGCCGTGACCTGATGATATTTTTCTCCATTTAGCCCAGACTGTGAAAGAAAGACATCACAGCTGTATCCGTGTACTAAAGATGATGCGCAAGCACGACAGGGGTGGGTTCTTCCGGGAATGATTGCATATCAATAATACAGACGGTTGGTATAGCTGACGTAAGACAAGCCTCATGGTGATGGAGGGCAATCGTATGGTGGATGTGGGGGGGGGGATTGCGGTAGGTCTGTGGAGGGAGACCAGAGTGTTGGGATAGGGGCGGGAAAAGCTTTAGGTGGTGGAGAAAGTGTACGGGGTGCCAAATGAAAGGGTTCATATTGGGAAGGGGAGCCGCGGTGGTCGAGTGGCAAGCGCGCTCGACTGGCGTTCCGATGGTCACGAGTTCGAATCCATGTGAAGCCAAGGATTCTGCTCCCGGGGCCTAGGGCGTCCCCGAGTTCCACCCAGCTCCAAATGGGTGAAAAGCGGCGGGGTAATGCGTGGAACCCTTAGCCGCCTAGCGAACGCTGCATCATTTGCCAAAAAAAAAACAACTGCTGCCTTGCAGATGGTCTTGGCTGACCAAAGGCTATGGAAGCAAATCAAGAAAATACAGCAGGCTGAAGTCGGAGACCACGGGCCAATTGGCGCAAAACTCGTGGCACGCAAAACTCAATATTCAATATTGAGTACGATGTAGAAGAAGAAGATATTGGGAAGGGATCGAAATGTGCAGGTAGGGGACGTACATAATGGTTCAAGCTGAAGAATAATTTGTTTAAGGAGATCGTATACCCTGTGTCAGTGCTTCATAAACTTTTAGTATGGTGGACAGGCAGGAATTTTTCCAAAGGTCCAGGGACCGAAGCACTATTTTCCCTATATTGACATGGTAGTGAAATGTAATTATTTTTTTTAAAAATGATTCATTGTATGTGTTTATTGCCAAAAATGGACACATTCTTTTGGGTTAGTATTAACGGTTGCACATGGAGGACTACAGTCACATTTTTCTGTGCTTCCTTGATAACTTCTGCGGACCGGCCGTTGATGGCCGACGGACCGGCACTTTGAGAAGCACTGCCCTACGTAATACGCCATTGCCATGTCAAATACCATATGTAATATACCATTTATATGTCAGATACCATATTTAATATACCATTACCATGTCAAATACCCTATTTAATATGCCATTACCATGTCGGATACCATATTTAACTTACTATTACCATGTCTGATACCCTATGTAATATACCATTACTATGCCAAATACATAATGTAATAAACCGTGTCTTAGAGTGCCAACATTAAAGATGGCGTGAAGCTGCTAGTGTAACACTTAGGAGACTATATGAGTGTGTCTGGCACATAAGGGGAATCAGCATTCAAACCCCAAACTAAATGCATGCAGAGATGTTGTATTCCATTCTCTACTGTAGGCATGTGAAACATGGACCATGTACAACACTATGCGAGGTTGCTGAGCCACATGACAGCAAAGTACTGATGAGGGCATTAACCGACACTTTTAAAATTGGTATCTTTGTATCACACTTTTAAAATTGGTATCTTTGTATCACACTTTTAAAATTGGTATCTTTGTATCACACTTTTAAAATTGGTATCTTTGTATCACACTTTTCGTTAGTGTATCTATTATTTTCTTTCAAAGCTTCATCGCACACAGCCCTATTCTATGTGATATATTATTTCAGACTTCCGTGATGGAATGTGGAAAAGGGGCGGGATCGATCCTATCAAAACTTTTATAGGGATAGTACAACACCCATATTATCATCCTACAAATCGCACAGACAGAAATCTCTCCATAATTTCAAAAAAATTGGTACCGTACACTTCCTTACTGAAAAGCCTACTCCTGTAATACCTATTAATAGAGCTTTAAATAAATTGTTTGTTTTTTTCAAGCCAACCATTTGTTTAAGTCTTGTATTCCATGTTCATACAGAATGAAAAATAACCACAGTTTGAAGTTCTTTAAACTTTTATCACGGTGTTCTACTTAGTTATTATGTCCACAACAAATGAATGTGTTCCGTTAATATCAACGTGTGAGTGGGTTACACGTCTGAGTTGGTCCTACCAGACTTTAAGTGTCTGGGTAGATCAGGTGATGGGTTCACTTTCCCCCTTCATTCAGTCACCTCCTCTCACTCTAATCATCTGAGTCTGGGTAGATAATGTGATGGGTTCACTTTCCCCCTTCATTCTGTCACCTCCTCTCACTCTAATCATCTGAGTCTGGGTAGATCAGGTGATGGGTTCACTTTCCCCCTTCATTCAGTCACCTCCTCTCACTCTAATCATCTGAGTCTGAATCAGTTTTAACTTATTCAAAATTATTTTTGTGCCCAATTCATTTCCAATCATAAACAAACAAAGTCAGAGTTTGAGAAAATAATCAAAGCAAAAAAAAAAATATTAAAAAAAAACGGATTTTAAAATAGATTATTCTGAACTACAGAATTTTAAAGGTAAACTATTTTTGCCTGCTAAATAAAAATCGTTTTGGATATAAGGTATTAGCAAACTTGCACAATTGATTTTTTAAATTTAAAAAGTATAAATTGAAACTCCACCAAATAAACTAATATCCAAAGACTGCTTTATTTTTGTTATTTTAATTTAACTTTAGGAAATGATTTGGTAACAAGTAATTTGTTTTATACTATCTGTCATCACGCTTTCTCTCCATGTTTTTCTCCTTACCCCAGCTTTAAATCCTTTATATATATATATATGCCAACACTAATAAAAAAAAGCATTGATTATATTAATCATCACTCATCAATCAACCCTCAAAAAATGCTAATCATCCTATCTATAATCCTAATCCTGTCCTAAGCCCTCATCCAATTTCCCGACAGACCGGAGCCCGCGGTTCGTTCAATTTCCCTGATCTCACCATGTCACAGAGTTCCAGACATTTGGAGTTGAGAGAGCCAAGCCCCTGTCACATGACTCACCAGCCAATGGGAAATAAGCTGTGTCGGCCTGCCTTGTTAGTCCTGGAGTACCACTGAAGGTCATGGCTTGGGTTCAAGGGTCAGAGTGCATCCAGAGGTTACAGGGATAAATTTGAACACAACCATTGTGGAAGGTTAAAGTTAAAGCTATCAACCGTGCCCAGGATGGATACTGCACATTACAAAATCACTGGACATTTAGGGGCCGTCCATAAAATACGTCACTCTATTTTTGACCATTTTTAAAAACTCCCCCCTGTCACAAATCTCGGACCTCCCCC
>MUZC01000228.1:373289-387240 GCA_002072015.1 Radix auricularia | reverse complement strand
ATTATTATCATATGTTTGGATGAAGCTATACAAGTTTATAATATATAATAATTATTATCATATGTTTGGATGAAGCACTCCAAGTTATGTTTCCAATATAGTATTTCCTAACTTTTGTTTATAAGACTCTTTGAAAATGAATATGTAGGCTCTACTGTAATTAATGGTGAAGGCGTCCAGAGACACACGCGTGTGTAACCGAGCTACTGGACAAATGATCATAGCAGCCTGCTATTTTGAACCATTGTGAGACGGGGCTGACACCTATTTTATGTTATTCTTATCAACCATTTGAGGGCTTGGTTCAGAAACATGACATAGACTTTAATACGACTTCCTAAGCCAAACCAATTAACACCGGTATAAAGTAGAGAAGGCGCACTATCGGCAAAACGTGACGTTTATAATGAAATATTGATGAATTTATACCGAGGCGAGGGGTAAGGAGGGTTGAAATACAAGAAGAGAGAACTCTATGCAAGAAATAATAACCTTGGCCTTTACAGAACTATCATGTTCCGTTCAATACTTAGAAAAAAACTATAACTCGGAATCAGAAAGAGGAAACAGTTATGTTTACTTTACCAGAGATTCCTGTGTAGATACACTGATCCAATGTACAGGAAGCTTACTCATGGAATCTTTCAGTGCACCACTGGTCTGCAGATCATAATCAAAGCACACATGTCTTGGCCACTTATTGGTAGAAGTGACCGAATACGTCAAACTATCGGTCAGTCACGTCATTGACAACAAAGGGCCTTCACGGTGCAAACGTGACAGTTGCCTAATCGTACTAGGCGTCGTGACTTTTGTCTGATTGGGTCATTGCTCAGTAGGTTGCCTGATATCTGACCACACTAAGAACACGGTGACTTCTCATTAAGTCAAATTGGTTCAAGTGATACCAGCTACGAGTTATTACTTCAATGACCCCCCCCCGCCGCCACACACAAACACTTGGGGCGTTGACTAACTGGTTCCATTTTTTAAAAAAGAGATCCCAGGGTTAACTAACCTTGGAGATTGATTTCTCCACGTGCTGGAACGAGCTGACATTTCAGAGAATTTCTAGGTTTAAATTAGTGAAAATTAATTATAAATGATGCAATTTACACATCTAAAATAACTCTATGATGTTAATTCTTATACACAAGTCTTGTTATCAAAGAACTTTGGACAATTCTGTCCTAATCTTTTCTTCAAGGGAAAGAAAATACTATAAAGTAACGAACTTAATATAAAAAGTCCAATCAGTTAACGCTTAGGCACGTAACACAAATATTTTTCCCACCAATAAAAACATTTCACACATTGTTTCCCTATCCACTCCGTTTACCATTGGCTAATTGCAGAGATCATAAGTTGGTTTAGCTCAGTGTTATTTTTAAATTTATTTTTATTATCTTCTTTACAATCACAGAACAGTGCTACTAAGGTCCTAGAGGTTGCATGGCTAAAGGACTACACAGCTAGAGGGCTACCGAGGTCCATCAGTGCTAGAGGTTACATGGCTAAAAGACTACATCGTTAGAGGGCTACCGAGGTCCATCAGTGCTAGAGGTTGCATGGCTAAGGACTACACAGCTAGAGGGCTACCGAGGTCCATCAGTGCTAGAGGTTGCATGGCTAAGGCCTACACAGCTAGAGGGCTACCGAGGTCCATCAGTGCTAGAGGTTGCATGGCTAAAAGACTACACAGCTAGAAGGCTACTGGAGGTCCAGGAATTCAGTTCTAGACCATTGTGTAGTTATAAGACTACACAGCTAAATGGCTACTTAGCTATTTATATATATATACATATCTATCTTCTGAGTTGGAAAGGTACAGAGAAGTACTTAAATGACCATAAAGCTTAGTAGTCATGGAGCTGCTCAGGTTTTAAAAATTATGAACATGCAAACCTGGATCACGATTTTATGCAAATAAGTTCAGCCTCCATTTCATTTAAGATGTGAATTTCCATTCGTTGGGCAGTGTAACGGCACAGCTGAGCCTCGTGTTAACATTATGAATAAAAATACCTTGACATTAATTATGTTGGAAATTACCATGTGTAATAACCAGCAAGATAGAAATGGTGTGAAGCAAAGGGGAAGAACTCTATTTAAAATAACTAGGCACAAAAAATATCAGTTTCCCAACTTGTGTTTGCTGAGAATAAGTTACATTTAGACGATTACTAAACTTAACACATAAGCTTGAGAATATTCAATTAAAGCTTCGGTACTTGCTCCGTCCGCTGACATACAATATAGTCTAAACGTAGGAGGCACTCGCTGCCCTAAAATCCCCGCCTGGTTCTGCTGAATTTATATCTTCTCAAATAAACGGAAACCATGTCGCCCTAAGACATATGTCCCCCTTTGTTTCCCCATCGTTACGCCTCTAGATTAAATATATAAATATAAGGCAATAAAAGCTTACAACCATCACCATTCTTTCCACAAGCCACAACATGACATTTCTGAAATCTAAATGAATTAAAGTTTCTAGTGAATAAAGTACAATGAAACTTTCTTAATCTTTAACCTACAAACACTTACCCGCCATCATCGTCGTCGTCATCATCATCATCAGTACCCACGGGAATCGCAGTTGTTGACTGCGCCTTGACAGCAACTACTTCATCTTTCTTCTTTTTCTGACGAAAAAACTTTTTCATGGCCGATAACGGCTTGAATTTTTTCTTCTTGCCATCTCCCCGAATATCTACAGCAAAGGATAAAATAAAAGTCGAATGTTTGTAACAATGCAATGTACAAGGTGATGTAACAATGGTAGTGGCCAAAAGAGTGTAACAATTGGAGCTGTTATGTGAAGTTACGATTGGAGACCGATAAGTTCTCTTTATTAACAATGGATGAATCAATGCGGTGAGAAAATGAATGTGATCTATGTAATGAAGAGATGCATGGGCCAATTTGGTCTAACTTTGGGTCTGGTCAATGTGGTGTTACAAAGGATATGTGGGATGTGGTCAATGTGATGTGACAATGGATGTAGTCAATGTGATGTGAGAAGGGATGAGGTCAAGGTGATTGGTCAAAGGATGTGGTCAATGTGATGTGACAAAGGATGTGGACAATGTGATTGGACAATGGATGTGGTCAATGTGATTGGATAATGGATGTGGTTAATGTGGCATTAATCGGAGCTTTTAATTTCTTTTAAAACAGGAAAGGTGGGGAGCTAATATAGCAGTTTTAGGGGTTGATGCGGTTAGAGCGGACAATTTAATTTATCTATTAGGACTGTTCAATGTAAAGTAATCTTTGGAGCAATCAATGTTGTGTAGCTATTTGAGTGGTAGAGTTGATGCAACGATGGAACGTATAGCTTCAGTGAACTGAACGTTCATTGGTTTTAACGTAAATTAAATAAGTCTTTCAATCAGTAAACTATAACAGTTAATTCTGTAATGTCGGGACCAATGTACTTTTAAGACGCGCGTCTACGTGGCCGCGCAGATATCTGACCAACCCTGCAGGGAAGTTTTAGATTTACCGTGAAGCAAATGCCGATCCGTGTATGTGAGGTGTAAATTTTTTAAAAAATGGGTGCTGTGTAACTTTGCACGCGAGTTTGTGAATTTCCACAAGAACCAAAGAGCAGTAGAGGGAACATTGGTCAGGACATGTCGCAATGTTGTCAGAAATTTCCACTAACAATTTTATAATTCAAGGGTCAAATAAATATTTTTGACTATTAGACACATGTTACAGTCTGTTACATAGAGCGGCTTATCAAATATTAGGATTGACATTTTTAAAACTTTGAACTCCGAACATGGGTCTAGCCATTTATTCTACCATTCCGTTAATCTAACATCAATAACCCAAGTCTAACCCCACAGGCCAACTCCACAATCCACTTACCATACATGTCAGCCACAGCTACAACCATCATGGTTCTGGTTTCAGCTAGAATGTAAGTGTATGAGTTCAACAAAGTCAAAAACACGGCTGAAGCCAAACTCGAGTAGTTTATTGGTGGTATATCCGACAACACCACCAGTAAATATGAATTTACTGGTGTTACGTCAGTTACTGTTAATTCTCACACTTTACATGAATTCTGTACATTTCCAGGAATAAGTAACGTCCATAGGACGTGTTATGCAAAAGTTGACATAATAGATGAGTTATTTGCTCTATATTGAACTATAATATTGTTAATATCGGTAAAAAGAAGAAAAGTTCCAATTTTCAAGTAGTTCATCGAGCTTAACAACACAACCTTTGCTTAAAAAAATAAACAAAACTGAATATATAATCGAAACGCATCCCTTCATTTAAGAAGGAAGCTACAAGTACTCTCGTTCACTAGAAATTTCAGGGAGGCATTTTATTCGCTTGAAAACCTTTAATAAGACAGATTAATCAGTACTTCAGTTTCTAACAAAGATCATTAAAAAAAACACAACAAAAATATACTGTGTAAAAAGTAATCGTCTATTGTAAATCCACAGTAACTGAAATCAAGTCGGACAACTCAAGTCCGTTCCTGTCTCCACCACAACTGGATCTGTCCAAGCTCTTGGTCGGGGCGCCATAAGCTGGAGGGGGGCGGTGGGTCTACAAACAAACCGGTCACCATCACTTTGTTCTATTTCCGTCGTTGTGGACCCCCAAGAAGCTTCTCATTTTTCTGTGTCCATGGCATGAAGGGAGATGGCATGTGGCCAATACTAGATGTGTGTAGCCGTGGTGGATGAGTTAACGTGGAGTAGATATCGTTTATTGGTATCGTATACTAAGTATTAATTTGGCATGTGCAATTAATAAAAACATCTTCATTCAGAAATAACTATAACCAGGACAAAAACTGGAACATTTACTTTGTTAAAATAAAATAAAGGAGTCGCATTTGTTGATACCAGACTCGAGTGTAACATTTTCCCGATTGATAACAGTAACAGCGAATACCAATACGGACAGTTTTCTAACAGGTTAAGTGAAAAAATGCCTGAAACTAAAATTACTGAGTATGTGTGACGTCACACTAAAGGACGGGCCTTTAGACAGTTACATAGCAATGGTGAGATTTATAGCCAAGAGATTTCAACACATAAATAGATGTTGGTCAGCTAAATTTCAGTAATGTATATGATGATTACTCGTGTGCTGACAACGTTGATGAATCTCAGCTACGTATTCCCAGCATTACCTCTTTTACGCACACGTTTCAGATTGTAATTGTATGTATGTTTGACTGATTATCATTATTTGTATAGAACAACAAACGCACTCTTAAACCCCTAGTTTCGTTATGCTCCATATTTATAATTAAGGAAACAAATGACCAAAGATTTATTGACATCTATCTATCTATACACATGACACAAGCTCTATAATCAAGATCAAACCGTATACACACTTTGAACCAAATTCGTGGACTGTTAATCTTTTTCAAACTGCCTGGAAACAACAAAACTCTGCGACGAAATTATATTTTTAGATTTTATCTTTCACCAAATAACAATTGAAGACGATCACTTCCACGCAACCAAACCCCCCCCCCCCCAGACGTCCACCATCAAGATACCAAAGAATTTGGGACCTTCCTGTCCGAGGTGAGAAATCTAAAGAAGCCTGGCTCACGAAAAGGGGAAGTCAATATTTGATTTATCAGAAGAAAAAGTAACTGAAACTGCCCCTGTAGTCAACTCCCAGCTAAATTACCGACAGGGGTTTTCTCCCTTCGGGCAGCCATGTTTGTTGTTGGGACGCAAATAGCTCCCATCGAATGGAACGCCCAGCAATCAGAGGTGTGGCTAAATATGGACAACTGATGGAATGAAGACCCGTGGTATGGAACAATGTTGCACTTATTCTTAGGCATAAATCAAAGACGTCCATTGTTCACGCTGTTTCCCAAGATCAGTCACGACCTGATGGCTGCTAGCACTATGTTATGTATAGTATATGTTGGACTCAAATGTTAGTGACAAACGGCACAAGAATTGGTACACCCGTTATCTCGAGCACACATTTTCTAAGCTGGTTTGTTTTGTCAGACAGCCTTAGAGCCACTACTGAACAATACTAGTCGACAGTGATGTATATCAGCTGTTATTGCTGTTTAACTAAACACAGCCGGGCTTCACGGACCGCTAAAAAACAACCAATATCTCATATTCCACTTTCTTGTTCGAATCAGTGCGCGTTTCTTATTATCAAATTGTCAACATTGAATAATGTTCATTAAAGCCGTTTAATTTTATTTCAAAATTAAAGTGAGCTTTTAAAGTATTTTAACAACAAAAAAAAAAACTGTTTCAAAATAGATATGTTGATATGACCAAATGTAGATAAAAATCCAAACTAGAATAACAAAAATAAAAGTTAAAAAACATGTTTTTGACTATAAATCCTTTATATTATAGATCTATCAGATATATAACTATAAGGATGTTCTTTATAATACGCAGCGCAAGACAATCCAAAAATACAAAATTTTAGTTATGTCTCATAAAACATGCTTAATATAATGCGCACCGATCGTGAATTTTTTTTTTTTTTAAAGTATTGTCAATATAATACGCACCTTACTGCGCGACAGGAAAGATTGTTCAATATAATACGCACCACGACACTCTAGCACAAAATTTAACATGTTACATAGAGATAAATAAAGATAATCTAAAAATTAAAATAATTTAATTACAGTATATTAGATCGATCTGAGATTTTGAAACATCATTTTGATTATCGGCAAGAATCTGCCTGCAAAATTTCAGTTCGTCAGCATACGGGGAAGTGGGTTAAAATTCGCTCGAAAGTTTTTTCGGCATTCAAGCGAGGTCTCAGACACGACGAGTTAATATAAAGGCAAAGGATTTAAAAAATACCACTTTGTATTGCTTAAAGTTAAAGCCATCTATCGATATATATAATTCTCATCATGGCCCGACCATGCCGGACAAGACGTAGCAAGCTGTCTGACCCCTGACTCCACCGACCAATCAGATTGCAAGAAAGAGTAGTACACATTCAAAATTTCGTTGAATTGATATCAATTACTATGTTCTTTCAGACCAAAAAACAACAACATGTATTTCGTAGTGTAATGGTTATAACATTCGCCTAACAAGCGGAGGTCGTAGGTTCAATCCCCAGCTAAGACATTACTTTTTTTTCAATTTTTAAAAATGTTTGTCTTTGTCCCCGTTCCTCTCCCACTTTCTTTTCGAACATGACTTTGCACATAACTTCGTGCTCTCCGTTGTGCTCAATGACAGAAAAGTAGTCGTTATCTTTCCTCCACAATTAATTTCATAAAATGAATACTTTAGGCGCCCTTCCTCGCTCTCCAGGCATGCGCAAATGTGTGTACCGTAGTATTGTTTACTTCATCGCTCCTGTGTTTTCAGTCACTTTGGTATCTCCTACAGTCGGCTGAGCCTCATTGCCTTTCCATTGTTATCTTCAATTCCGGAGGTCGCAGGTTCAATCCCCAGCTAAAGACATTACTTTTTTTATTTTTTAAAAATGTTTGTTTTCGTGCTCGTTCATTTCCCACTATCTTTTCGATCACCATAACAATCACAAGACGAGTGGAAATAAGCTTGACGAATGACCTTTGTCAGGTTATGCCAATTAGTTTATGGTTGGCAAGCTAGGGTGGTGCGGGGTGGCAAGTGGCTAACCACAATGCACATGTTTCCTGATCAACAATGCGTCGCAATTATTCCCGCGTTTGAGGTTCATTCGCGTTGTTCTGATTTCATCGTGATGTAGTGTGTGTCTGTTCACCCCCCCCCCCCCCACTTTCTTTACACTATCTATAAGGAAATCTACGGCGTATGCTACGCCGCGGGCATCTAGTAAATATTTAATGTGTGAAGTTTATAAAATAAAAATGACACAAGTATTTCAGCCGTCACATATACTCGAGTATAAGTGTATCTCAAGTATAAGTCGACCCCCTGATTTGTCACTTAAAAAGCATTGATAATGTTTATAAAATGCATAAAATAAATTACGGGTGTATACGTCAACCCCCCCCCCCCAACTATGGCCTTGAAATGTTGGAGAAAACAAAAATTAAAAAAAACTCGACTTATGCTCGAGCATATACGGTGCATATTTCAGTCGATGAACAACATGCGAACTTTAAGGTTAAAGAACAGTGTCTAGATTAGGGATAGCTAAGTTTGAACGCCTGCGCAGCCATTATTTTATAGACAGTCCTGAACAGCAGTTTAAGTTGCTTTTTTTTTTTTTTTCTTTTCAATCTCAGTTTTAAAATGATCTCTTCCATTATTTATCCCATCAATTATGAGTTGGAAAAGGTGGCTACAAGGAAGCAAAAACATGTAATTTATAACAGAAAGAATGACCATTTTGATATAAAATGTAGACTAAATATTTAAAAAAAAAAAATTTTACACTTAATTTATTTGGTTGTTTAAATTCTCTCTTTTTTTTAAAATACGTAAAGTAACATATACTTCACATTTTGTCAGATAACCGATAGGATGATATTGAAAGGAAGAGAGATTTCTTTCGTTTTGGAACGGACTGTCTCTGTTTCATTGATTTCAATATTTCGGGACGAAAACGCTTCGGGTTACGAAACTGAATAACGAAACGGATTAAGTTTGTAGCCCTACGTACTACTTTTGTAAATTTCAAATAACAAGTTAACGGCCAGCCGCCATTTGAGATTGTACGTGAGTGTATCAACAAGTTAACGGCCAGCCGCCATTTGAGATTGTACGTGAGTGTATCAACAAGTTAACGGCCATTTGAGATTGTACGTGAGTGTATCAACAAGTTAACGACCATTTGAGATTGTACGTGAGTGTATCAACAAGCCGAAATTCCCATAAACAGGTTTAAACTTATCTGTGGGCTCATCCCCACCGCTATGACGTCATCACGCGCTTCCCTCCCTCAGTGTCAGCCAGCTGATTACGAGATGACCTCAGTGCTGGGGGGGGGGGGATACCTCCCGTTTGAGATGAAAATGGGAAGGGGGGTGTGTGTGCTATGACTTAAGTAAGATTTGTGTTAACCGTTCGGCACGTCTATGCCAGGCCACGAGGGCTGATCCCCGGGGTCTTAAGCCAAAATGTCATTGTGACATTGATGGCGGACCCGAGTGGTTACAAATCAAATGTGTAATCAATTCAACAGCACGTTTCTCGAGATGAAATTAAAGTTTTCATTGGACGAAGCAGACGATCTTTATAGTATGTTGAAGTTATTCAGACTGATCATGAAAACTGATACATCAAAATATCAAGGCGTCTAACATAACTAACTGAAAATCAATAGTTGAGCACAGATCACGACTTTTGAACTTGATATATGAATAAAGGAATACTTTCTTCTATAGCGTTAACATTTTCCATGCTAGATAAGCATGCTCATTGCCATAGCGCTCTGGTGTTAAACAAAACTCTAAGAAATAAATAAAAAGTCTTCAAATTCTTTTTAAATTTTTAAATCCCTTATAATAACTTCACGGTCTTATCTGACTGTCTGTCGTAGTTGCATGGTCTTACGAAAAAAATAAAAGTAAAAAAATAACCCATTTCCCGTAATTCCATCGTGCTGAAATTTAGCACATAGACTTTTGTAACTTGACAATGCATTTTATCAAAATTTCAATAATTTCATATCGAAATGTAAATTATGTAATGTATTTAAATTTTATAGTTTAAAAAAATATTTTAAAAAAGTTTTTTAAAATTATTTTCTTAATGGTCACACTCTTTCAAAAATTCGGAAACTGCTCTACAATTTTGGGGCCTCCGACTCAAAGGAGTGCACGCCAAGAGACTCCTCCTGTGTCCAACAAATCCGGGAACTTTATGTAAGCACTGCGTAGATTGGCGAAGAAGATAGCAGCCCCCTTGAAAATAGATGTTCGGATGTTAGTTCTTACAAATACTGTGGCGCTGATTGGTCCACACAGCCAGAAGACAATGACAGAATATCATGGTCTACTCTATCAGCCACAGGAAGCCAGTGAAGATCACTAAGTGTCGGTTTAATGTTTCTGGGCTTTCTCATCCTCAATATTCCTCAATATAATCCGCACTGCAGCTTTCTGTTCTTTATGAACTCTGAAGAATTTGATTTTGAAGCCACCCCCACGCCCCACAGACTACTGTTGCAGTAATCAAGTCTCGATTGGATTATGGAAACTGCTAAGACGTTTGCTGTTTTCTCATTCAGCCAAAGGGTACAACTGACACAAAGCATGAGAATGAAAGAAAATGATTAAGTGTGGGTGGTGTAGGAAAATTAGTGTTGGGCACATTCCCCAAAGACGCCACTCAACATAATCACTATTCCCTATAGTCAACAAACTATTCCAAGATGCGAGAGAGATACGACTGCAACAAACTCTGTTTTATGACTTGCTTTGTATTCGGTTTATCAGCAAACAACATCATCATTTTTAAATCTGTTTACCGACTTGGCTAGATCATCTTTATCTTAGATATAAAGACGCTCCTTCTATGCAGAAGATAATTGCGTCCAGAGAACATGACAGATGATTTGTTGGCAAGTGATGTAGCCTATGTAGCAGTCACAGGCCACGGCTATGACAGTTCCACGCATTACCCAGCCGCCTAACTATTCTAGTTAGGCCCCGGGAACAAATCCTCGCCTTCGCGTGGATTTGAACTCGTGACCAGTCGAGCGCGCTACTACTCGACAACCGCGTCCCATATAGGCCATTGTGATAGCGCCCATATTGTACCTGTTTCTCTTGTGGCATTGTCCCCATGACTTGGTTTACTTGTAAGAATACAGGACTAAACACAAACCATAGAAATACGTAGGACGCAATAATCTTCTGTACAGAAGGAGCGTCTATAACATATAAGATAAGATAAGATGTATACATCACCGATAAATCATTACAACCACAATATGGATTTTATCATAGTCATAGTTCGTGTAAAATTTAAGACAACTTCACATACAGGGCATATAGGTTATATTGTCATTGTGTTCATATAATTTAAGACCACTTCACATATAGGGCATATAGGTAATATTTTCATTGTATTCATATAAAACTACTCATTGTAGCCTTATGAAACACGGTATTGTGAGAGGCAACCATCATTTCCATATTGATACACTGCTGTCTCAGTGAATTTCTTCTCTTTGTTGACCTTCAGTTCGAAAGGTTGTGATCCACATACAACCAACCACAGGATGTTCTTGGTGACCAAACTGGACGATCATTTACCGCCAGTCCGTCTTCTCTACCGGGCGATACAATCAAACATTCACGGACTTGGCATTAGAGGTCAGCCGGACATTGACAATGAGTTGCCTGCCAGTAATACAACACGAGTTACGGTCACTTGTCACAGGGGGATATAATACTGGGAGGCTTTGAGGCAGAGATACGTGTTGACTTCCCGTAGCCTTCATTGGCTTGCCACTCCTCTAAACACAAACAAAATGACACATACCAACAAACATTCACAATAGTCGGGGGTCGATGTTTTGTAGTTCACTCCCCTGATACTCCCACCCCCCTCCTCACTCACAACCAAATTTCTATTAATGGTATTTAAGCCTCATGAAACTTAGAGGTCAGGGCCCTGTCTCTACAGTTGGGTACCTTAGGTTTGTTAAGCGTCTCACATGGATCATTGAAACTAAACATTTCTATAAATTTGTTACAGCATTCAACACCTAAACAATTACATGTGCTTATAGTTACTGATTGACATTAAGTAGCTAAAGGGAGTCTTTATCTTATTTAAAAGCTTCTCAATATTTAAATTATAATGAGATAACAGGAGGGGAATATCGTGAAGTGAAATGCGATGTCTTTACGTGTGATGAACAAATCAATGTGATGTGATGACAGGGTATTTAATGGTTTGTGGTCAGGTCTTAGTGCAATAATGATGGATTAGTTCTATCTGGGGCGATCTTCCCTGGCAGAACGTCAAACAGTAATAAAGTTAAGTTGTTTTTAATAACATCCCTGGCAGAAACGTCAAACAGTCAAGCAGTAATAAAGTTAAATTGTTTTTAATAACGTCAATGACAAAAAACTTCAAACAGTAATAAATTAAGTTGTTTTTAATAGCGTCCCTGACTGTAACGTCAAACAGTAATAAAGTTAAGTTGTTTTTAATAACATCCCTGACAGTAACGTCAAACAGTCAAACAGTAATAAAGTTAAATTGTTTTTAATAGCGTCCCTGACTGTAACGTCAAACAGTAATAAAGTTAACTTGTTTTAACAACAACCTTGCAAATAACAAATAACGTCTAAAAGATTAGTAATTTCTTATTGTTTTGGACTCACCCTCATCTTCTAGGGGCACTGACTGCAGATCACTGGAATTGACCTTGAAAGTTGCCATTGCTCAGCGTATGTCTTGTTCCGGTCCTCCAATTCGTCACAGCAGACGCACCTGCGTCATTAGCACTGAATTAAGCAATATCCACACATTGTCTGCAGTCAAACAAACTTATTTGAAGAAACAATTCGAATTTCAAACTCTCCAAATGAAAATAACTATTTACATCAACTTGCATTGATTCTATAGAAACGTTTCTTGAATAATTTCTTCAGTTTCTTGAAATAAGTCAATTAAGTCTAAGATGTTTAAAAGTGAGTTTTTGCTGCCAGAGTAATTCCACACAAATGTATATGAATATGTAACCTAGCTAAACCTCAGTGAATGATTGATAGACACTTACATTAAACTGGGAAGTGTTTGACGTGTATCCAAATAAAACACTTTTTGTTCTCTTGCAGACGTTTACCTAAATCCAATTAAAAACTAAGTCAATAAGAAACATTAACACGGATAGGTGAAGGGAGTAAACTCTCAATTTTTACTATGTGACTTGATCGTCCAGCTATCAGCTAAACCAGTTAACTCCCTTGTTCCTTGCAGTAAGTTGTGAACAGTTATCTCCCGCTCAGCTCGCTGCCTTGATTTCTTATCTAAAAATGTTCAGAAAAATAAATAATTAACAGACAGGGTGATTGATGGTGATTGACGTATAGGAGAGTTAACATCAATTTGTCAAAGTGACAGCAGATCACGGTTACGTAGTTGGCAATATTACATATTAACAACAAAACCAAAAGAGAAACAAAAAATTGTGTAGGGTGGAGGGGGTAAGTGTCATAGGGATTAAAGAATAATTTAATTAAAAACAATCTAATTTGGCATATTGAGTAGGTATTTACTCAATATAAAATGAGATAAATTTGACGTACCTAAAAGAGGTATTCAGAGTAAAAATGTTAAAGATTAACATCTTGTAATATAGCTTGATAAAAGATTTATTTTAATAATAATAATTATAATACACTTTACAAGATCTTCTGCAGGCATGATTACATACTGAAGTAAGATCAAGAGGCCAGGAGGGTTTTTATGAACAGAATAGGGACAACACCTTGGACTGCTTGCTTCAACAGTCCCTATATAATGAATGACATCCCATAACTTTACACTGAATGAAACCACATAACTTTACACAGAATGATACAACATAACTTTACACGTAATGATAAAACATAACTTTCCACTGGATGATACCAAATAACTTTATACTGAATGATACCACATAACTTTACACAGAATGATACAACATAACTTTACACGTAATGATACAACATAACTTTCCACTGGATGATACCAAATAACTTTATACTGAATGATACCACATAACTTTAAACAGAATAATACAACATAACTTTACACGTAATGATACAACATAACTTTATACTGAATGATACCACATAACTTTATACAGAATGATACAACATAACTTTACACATAATGATACCACATAACTTTATACTGAATGATACCACATAACTTTATACTGAATGATACCACATAACTTTATACTGAATGATACCACATAACTTTATACTGAATGATACCACATAACTTTATACTGAATGATACCCATGTGCTTATAGTTACTGATT
>MUZC01000228.1:361238-373255 GCA_002072015.1 Radix auricularia | reverse complement strand
GTAACCCACGTTATTGTGTTGCAGTAACCCACGTTACCACATAACTTTATACTGAATGATACCACATAACTTTATACTGAATGATACCACATAACTTTATACTGAATGATACCACATAACTTTATACTGAATGATACCACATAACTTTATACTGAATGATACTTTATACTGAATGATACCACATAACTTTATACTGAATGATACTTTATACTGAATGATACCACATAACTTTATACTGAATGATACCACATAACTTTACACTGGATGATACCACAGGAATAAATACAAACCATAGATAAACGTATGACGCAATAAATTTCTGTATAGAAGGAGGGACTGTAACAGATAACACAAGATAAAACAGATAACAATTGATTAACTGTACACATTTTTTATCCAAGCATCCTCTAATAGATGTATCTAATGTATGTATGCAATTTATCCAACAATGACGTCATACAACATAAATTATGCTTTAAAAAGTAGTCGGTTGATTTTCGAATTACCTTTATTTATAAAAAGAAACCTGTTCATGTACTTTGGAAACCACACTCATAGACTCATAGATAAGTGTGTGTTACCTTCTTGAATAATGTCAGAGAGACATAGCATTAGTAAAGTCTATTCCGGTTGTAATCTAAATATAGCAGAATGTCCCCATTCAAATATTTGCTCATGGTGACGTACTACTATTTCTAGACAGGAAATTCCAATAGGCAGTGAAGTAGGGAAACTGAAGAAGATCGTTGGATCTATTCAAACACACTATCAAGACTTAAGACCAGCATGCATCAAACACAAGTGTCGATGATCACTTAAGACTGGCAGAGAAAGTAATGGACAGGTACTTGAAGTGGTCACAATGACCACAACATAAAATAAGTAAACAATGGATAATCTTTCTTTTTTAAAAGGGTTTATGCGTGGTTTGGGTAGGGCTGACACACACGTTCTAATGTCTTAGGATGAATACTCAATCTCCAAATTAATAAACTCTTGAAATGAAAATGTAATTAGATCTGAATAAACAGATTTTAAAGAGATAGTCAAAGAGTACATTTAAATAGCCTATGCCAAACTTTAAGTAACTGAATAGTAGACTTTATGAACAAGTAAAAAAAATAATTTAAAAAACTTTAAACAGGAGTAGAATATAAAGTAATAATAAAGAATACACTAAAATAGTTAATCGTGTAGTAGAATGTATTAATCATACGAGTAATCTTTCAAAAATTGTAATCTATCAAAACATAATCTTAAAAGGACAAAAATGGTCAAATGATGTTGCTAAGAAACGCACTAAAATATTTGACTAAAGGTCGTTCACTTTTTTGCAGCCAAACAATGGAATTCTCTACCATTGCACATAGGCAATATTAAAACAACAAAGTCCTTCAAGACTTCACTTAAGACACATCTTTTCACAATTTATTTTCAAAATTAATGAAACAACATTTTTTAAAAACTTTTAATGCTAAGGTAGCTTTGTGTGTTATGTACTGCAATTAATGTGGTATGAATGCTAATTAATTACTTATATGTATTTTATTATTACCTTCAAATAAAGCGCTGTGAGCCCAGTTCCTTACTGGGATACAGCGATGTATAAATTATCAATTTCTTAATTATTATTATTATTATTATTGCAGTCACTATTATCAACTGAATGAATGAAATGATAGTCACGTAAAAGAATAGTCACATCAGGAAACTTGCATAATGCAACAATTTAAAGTGCTAACTTCGAGATTGGTATTATGATTCTGTTATTAACTTGCCGGCTAATCTGTCAAAAAAGTAAGTCAAAGAGTAAGTCGGGTAATGTATAACGGGGAAACCATACCAACCAAACAACGTCCCAGTTGGGAGATTTTTAACACATGACTAGCGTACAAACAACTGTGTCTTTTAAACACATGACTAACGAACTAACAACTGTGTCTTTTAAACACATGACTAGCGTACTAACAACTGTGTCTTTAATGAAGCCATAACTTAATTATAGTTGAATAAAACGTTTGTTTTTAAATAAATGATTTGTTTAGTCGCGGTATTATGTGGCAGTGAGCAATGTTATTCTGAGGCTGTAAGTCGTGATATTGTGTTGCAGTAACCCACGTTATTGTGTTGCAGTAACCCACGTTATTGTGTTGCAGAAACCCACGTTATTGTGTGGCAGTAACCCACGTTATTGTGTGGCAGTAACCCACGTTATTGTGTTGCAGTAACCCACGTTATTGTGTTGCAGAAACCCACGTTATTGTGTGGCAGTAACCCACGTTATTGTGTGGCAGTAACCCACGTTATTGTGTTGCAGTGATCCACGTTATTGTGTGGCAGTAACCCACGTTATTGTGTGGCAGTAACCCACGTTATTGTGTGGCAGTAACCCACGTTATTATGTGGCAGTAACACACGTTATTGTGTGGCAGTAACCCGCGTTATTGTGTGGCAGTGACCCACGTTATTGTGTGGCAGTAACCCACGTTATTGTGTGGCAGTAAGTCGTGATATTGTGCGTCACGCAATCATGTTATTGTGTGTAAGTCAGACGTGGTGTGTTAGACAGTCATGTTATTGTGTGGCTGTCAGTCATGTTATTTTGTGTCACGTAATCATGTTATTGTGTGGTTGTCAGACGTGGTGTGTTAGTCGGTCATGTTATTGTGTGGCTGTCAGTCATGGTAACTGTGTCAGTTATTCATATTATTGTGTCAGTCGGTCATGCTATTTGTGTCACGTAATCATGTTATTGTGTGGCTTTAAGTAACTAGTTATGATGTGACATTAAAGCACGTTGTGATATGACGGTAATTATCTTTGTGTTGCAGTAGACATAGGTAAGTGACAAACATGCACCTTTTTAAATCACATCAAGTCAAGTTTTGTTATTGATCAACCTGTTATAGATTTTTTAAAATAAATGTTTCCGGTTAAATAATAGTGACTATTTGATTAAGAGACACATTATAATGAAAGCCACGGGTGCTTTTAAATACGCCACTAGCAGGTTTAGATATTAAAGAGTTTAAGAACCACAAATCCACCTCTATCTGTTGGTGAACACCTAAAGTCGGTAGATGTTTTGATGACAGCTGAATTGCGGGACACGGCCTGAACATGAATCACATTAATCCGGTCCTGACCTTACACAAACACATCTGTTAACACAGCCGTGGCTAATCGATAGACATGTTGGACACACTGATAAACCCCAAGGAAACTGAACCACATACTGTAATGTACACACCTCACGTCAATGTGCAGCTCTAGGGCAACTTGTGTTTTTTTAAACAATGTACGACACTTGCAGGACTGGTGTCTGACCTAGAATACATGTGGAGATCAGAGACCTGGTTGTCACTTAGGTTGACATTCTTTCATGTTGTGTCGTCTCACATATGTCTATGTGTATGGCATTAAGTCTGTGTCAGTGTCTTTAATTTTTGTTTCTAACCAGGTGTGTCTATCAACGTTAAATACGTCAACTTTGAGTCTGACAAGTCGATGTCAAACGACACAGTTCATTTAAAAAAAAAAAAAAAAAACCCATTAACCAGCTAGTCATGACTAAAAAGTGTAGGTATAAGGTCCCTGTAAGAATCGCCTTCTATGTAAAGGCAACCCATCCACGATACATAGACTTTTCCATCTCATTTCTACGACCTTCTTTACTAATCCGATCACATTACACACTTTACTACCACCCAGTGGAGTCACTAGGGGTGCGGTGGGGGCGGACCGCCCCGGGTAAAACTGTCAGGGGGTGACACCATAATGTAAAATTATGTATGTTTCCGTTATTTGGCACTGTAAAACTCGGAGGAGTTGAACGGGTTTTAAGTCATCAAGGGGTGCCACCATGTGCTAACGCCCCCGGGTGAAACCAACCATAGTGACGCCTCTGCTACCACCCATTCAAATATCATAATCTACCACCACAATCCCAAGGCTAACCACCCAACACTATTGTCTATCCCTGTCCCGTTTCATCATACCACTAAACGCCTCTTTCCTCAGTCCACCTCTGCTCAGACATGGACCGTTTCTTCCGGTCTTTGAGTCCAGCAATCAATATTTCCACATAACTTGTGGCACCCGGATGTGTTTAGTAGCGTGACATCATCCCCCACAATCCGTGGTCTGATGGGGCGAGTAATGCGTGGGGTGCTGCGTAGGGGAGTATCACGTGACTTCAGATGGCGTCATTCCTTCTCATGGGGAAACGGTTTTTTTTTTCCAAATATACTCTGAGATTCATTTGTACATTTTAAAAAAAAAAACGTTCTCATCAAATGTTAACATTTAAAATGTACTCTATATACATATATCTTGATAGCCGACAATGCAGCCACGTGGACCACAAATTGTTGGAAAAGTTCTTTGGAAGCTTGATGGCAACTACCAACAATGAAAAGACCGTTTCGGCAAAATGTCTTTGTAAAAATTATAAACAAAACTTCCATTATCAGGTAAATTGAAATTAGTGACGAAAAATCGAATCGGTAAATTTTTGGAAGGGGGAAAACTAAGCTATGAAAATAAATAAATGCTTAAAGCCTAAAAGCACTAGTGACTGTGTATTTGATTGGTTTTATAAGGTGGTACCAAACATTACGTTCGACGGCCTGCTAGTGATTGATACATCGTATGTGTTCATGTCAGATACATCGTATGTGTTCATGTCCGATACATCGTATGTGTTCATGTCCGATACATCCTATGTGTTCATGTCCGATACATCGTATGTGTTCATGTCCGATACATCGTATGTGTTCATGTCCGATACATCGTATGTGTTCATGTCAGATACATCGTATGTGTTCATGTCCGATGGAAGGGGAAGATGAAAAACGAGGAGGGACAGATGCTGAATTTTACCATGGTGCTTATGAATACAATCAACAGATAATCTTTTCCCCGTCTTAAATGTATAACAGGAGAAACTAGCACCTTCGACAAACAACTATATAATACTAGAAACTAGCCCCTTCGACAAACAACTATATAATAGGCCTACTAGAAACTAGCACCTTCGACAAACAACTATATAATACTAGAAACTAGCCCCTTCGACAAACAACTATATAATACTAGAAACTAGCCCCTTCGACAAACAACTATATAATACTAGAAACTAGCACCTTCGACAAACAACTATATAATAATAGTACTAGAAACTAGCACCTTCGACAAACAACTATATAAAACTAGAAACTGGCACCTTCGACAAACAACTTTACAATACTAGAAACTAGCCCCTTCGCCAAACAACTATATAATACTAGAAACTAGCCCCTTCGACAAACAACTATATAATACTAGAAACTAGCACCTTCGACAAACAACTATATAATAATAGTACTAGAAACTAGCACCTTCGACAAACAACTATATAAAACTAGAAACTAGCACCTTCGACAAACAACTTTACAATACTAGAAACTAGCACCTTCGACAAACAACTATATAATACTAGAAACTAGCACCTTTGACAAACAACTATATAATACTAGAAACTAGAACCTTCGACAAACAACTATATAATACTAGAAACTAGCACCTTTGATAAACAACTACGTAATACGAGAAACTAGCACCTCTGGCAAACAACTATATAGATAAAATTGCAACCAAAACGTGTGGTAAAGTCTCATCATATGTTTGCATAGTTAGTAATTGTAGGACTTTGGTGTAATTTACTCCACATTAAATAACGGGTTCTACATTACAACACATTTAAGATATTCTTTAGGGGAGTTACTTATCAGAAATTCGTGAAGCGTTAGAACAGCCTAAGTATGGCACCCCAACAGTGACGACTATTTTGAAACAACACCAGGTCATGTAATTGTTCCCCCTACCCATGGGTCTGACAGGTGGCAAGGTTATAATTTTTGTGTGTAAAACTATAGGCATATTCCTATTTCATATACCTTGGTCATATACTGAGTTTGGTAAAAATGTACCAAAACCTTTTAACTGCATTTTTTTTTTCTATAGGACCTGACCCCTCATCAGACTGGCAAAGCTAAAAGACTTTGAGAACCCCTGTCTTCGACAGGCTTAAAAATTAATACCAAATTTATTATTAAAATATGTCGTGTTATAAGTTAAATATGTATCAAACTCGCTTAACTATGAATCAAGTATTTGTGTATCTAACTAAAGTAAAAAAAAAAAATCAAGTCTCTGCGTGTATCTTATTCACATTAATAAGAACAAGTTTCTGTGTAACTAACTCACATTAATAAGAATAAATTCTCTGTTTAAATAACTCACGTAACTATGTGTCGTCAAGTATTTGAGTATGTAGCTCACAAAAACAAGAAATAAGTATCTGTTTAAGAAAGTCCGTATATAAGTATCAAGTCTCTTTGTTACTAAACACGTAAACAAGAATAAAGTAACTGTATGTAACTCTAAGTATTAAGTCCCGTGTATTGAACTAATCCTCAATAACGTGTAAGCAGTTAAGGCACGTCATGACATGTGTAATCATCTTTGGTTGGACTACAGCCCGGGGATGTAGGACTTACATTCTCACACGTCTCATTCTCGAATTAACAGTGACTCTCAAACAAATCAAAAGATGGCCTCATTATAAAGCCTTATGCATTCCCTGAAACCTATTAAAACTTCAATTAACCTCCCGACTTCTTAGCATAGGTATCGAATCGTAAAAGTAGAGGCCAATAATAATATTATTAGATCACCAGTAGTAATAGTATAGTAGCCTTACATTTTAACAGAATCTGCATTTGACTAGTAGTAACAATAGATTAAGAAACACTTAATTTAGAATGGAATATTGTAAGATACATCAGCTCCAAAACGTACTATTACTATGTCTTCACAACTAGGAGTGTACCGGGTTCAAATTTTTTAAAGGGAGCAGGATTTCACAGGATTTATTAACTGAAATCCGACCGGAGCCGGATTACTAAAAATGGCTGGATTCCGGAATTGCCAGAATCGGAGCCGAAATCCGGTACACCCGTTTTTATAACACGATAGCAGTGAAATATACGATGTATGTTTAAGTACAAGCTGGAAATTAAATAGTGAACAAGATGACCAGACGAAATCAAGTTAAATACTGACCCAAATGTATGAGAACAGCTGAAGCGCGCAATCAGTGATTATCAATTTGAGATTGAGATCGACGTACACAAATACATTGTTGGTCTAAGAATTTTGATTTCATCAATAAGTTTATAAGTAAACATGGCGGTAATGAAGACGTACAATATCGTTTATCTTCAATCGTTGATTGGGACAGTCCAATCATGACGCCGGTATCATTTACAACTGGAACTCATTAAATTGCTTTGTCAACACGCACACTAGTGCTATCGGAACTGGGCACACGGATCTGGGCACATGGACCTGGGCACATGGTCCTTGGCATACGCAAATGGACACAAGCACCCTGGGTACACGGTCCTCGGCACACGTACCCGGGCACGAGGACCTAGGGCACGGATTCGTGCATGGGCACACAGATCTTATCTTATACAGACGCTCCTTCTATACTGAATATTATTGGGTCCTACGCTTATCTATGATTTGTATTTAGTCCTGCATTCTAATTAGAGTTTTAAATGCTGATAAAGTGTTGGTTTCTTCAGGCAACCCATTACACGGCCGAGTTCCGGACAGGAAGAACGAAAATTTATATGTGTTTGTTCTTCAACACAGAATAAAAAAAAGGGTGTTTTTATCTAAGGTTTGTATTAAGTTATCTTTGTGTTGTATTTCTAAATAGAAAAAATGATTTCTGTATAATTACTGTGTACACAAATCCTGTTCACGTGGACCTAGGCATTGGCAAGTCATTAAAGAATATATACAGATATAAAGGTACAATTAATCAAGAGTGGACATATGGAGCTCGGCTTGTTAGATCAAATATCCCTCGGCGCATGCTTACACTACACCAATTCGTCCACAAATGTATAAGTTGTTATCTGAGATGAGTCAGAGGGTATGTCAGTAGGGGTAAAAAGGAAGGACGGGCGGGGGTAAAATTCTATATTGCTGCCCCGACTCTGAGTCCTATAAAAGAAAATAACATTTCCATGTTCTGTACGGATCAATATTTGTTGATCCATATCCTGTCAGTGTCATAACGACACATTGACTTCGTCATGGAAAGGTAACCAATGACACTGACCTATAGCCTCTAGATTACGATTGTAACTTGAGACATGTCTTTTATTTCTGAGGTGATGTTGGGTATATAGGAAAAAAACTGAGGTGAACGATGTGTTCCGGAAAAAACAAACACCTTGAGTACCACACTTAGATTTGGTCTTCATCACACATTATGTGACCAGGCATATCGTTAGTTTCCTGTGTGCTCTTTTCACCGCACCTAGGGTGCCGCATGACACCTGGATTGACAACACCGTCAGGCCAACAGGGTAGCCACATGTTATGATGAGGTATAGTCAGATCGGGTGAACGTAGACACGTGACAAGATGTCGGTTAAGAGAGGGACACGGAAGACTGAACTCGAGAAGACCAGGCCAGGAATGTCAGGATAACCTCATTTAGATTTGGACAAAGAGTGGTTCTAGCACTGGGACATAGACGCTATGATTCAATTACCAAACATTTAAATTAATGAAAGTGTCCTAATGTCATAATATTCTCGACCCCTTTGGGTAATAGTTGGCCACTGGTACTCTAAATTACAGGGTTGAACGTTTTTAAGTAAATATATAAATGTTAGATATGCATAATTACAACGCCAATTAAGATCGCAACAAGTAATCGACTGCAGAATGTCGTGTTGATAGCTATTCATAAATAAATTTAAATGAATGATTTGCGATACGTGGACTAGAAATGCGTCTATCGCACTCGATTGAACATTGAGAGTAAACCTTTTACAGCAATATTTGATGGGACTTCATATTTTAAAAGTTGCTCATGTGTTCTATTTATTAGGCAATCATTCCCAGTTACTGGTCGTTATCGTGTGATCCCATAAAACGGGTCCAATGGTTGTTTTATTAGCCGGCTAAGAATTATAAGGTAGCCCGACGAAAATGTGAACCTAATGAGATGTGAGTATTAAGGTAACGTGACAGACATCATGTGCCATGATAATAAGAGGGGCAAAAAGGTAAGAAATGTGACTGCTGATTAGGTGTGTCTTGACTTGGCAAATATCGGGTAAAAAGGTAAGAAATGTGACTGATGTTAGGTGTGTCTTGACTTGGCAAATATCCGGTAAAAGCTTTTTAAAAGATAAGAAATGTGTTACAATATCATATCCAAGAGAAGAGACACGTGCTTCGAACTCTGTCATTCTCCTATTTCATTTCAGCTGATTTATGCATATGTTTATATATAAGATAACCTGAGTTTGAAGAGCGAGGCATAAATTCTAGACAGTAGAGACCAAGATGAATGCGGATCAGCATGTTCCCGGCATTCTCAGATTACTCATATATGTTCAGGTTGCTAACATTATGATTTACTTCAGAACAACCAGCTACAAGTAATAATCATCACTTTTGTACATTAGATCATTTAAATTCTAAATAATTATAGAAAGAAAAAAAAAGATCAATGTAAAAAATTTGAAAACGGAAAATGGGGGGGGGGGGGGGGGGGGGAAAAAANGGGGGGGGGCGGTGGACATAACACGTGTGATCAACTTGTTCTTCTACCCTAGTGGCAATATTCAATTCCTGCTCTTAAATGTGCAAATTTTGTAATGTAAATTATTTGGATAATATTAATTTCTTTCAAATTAGAATGTATTTCTCTAAAGATATTTCATGGCAAGTTTTTATGTATAAAGTAATTGGCTTTGGCATGATATAAAGTTATTGGCCTTGGCATGATATAAAGTTATTGGCCTTGGCATGATATAAAGTTATTGGCCTTGGAATGATATAAAGTTATTGGCGTTGGAATGATAGAAAGTCATTTAGCGATTCCCAGAAGCCAGCTCAGAACCGTGACACATGGCATGAGATAGTGCGCAGCTCAAAATGGTGCCCCAACGTTCTAGCGTCGGGTTAAGGGACAGTTCAGTTCAGTCAGGCCTTGGAATGATATAAAGTAATTGGCCTTGGAATGATATAAAGTTACTGACCTTGGAATGATATAAAGTTACTGACCTTGGAATGATATAAAGTTATTGGCCTTGACATGATATAAAGTAACTTGCCTTGGAATGATATAAAGTTACTGACCTTGGAATGATATAAAGTTATTGGCCTTGACATGATATAAAGTAACCTGCCTTGGAATGATATAAAGTTATTGGCCTTGGCATGATATTAAGTAACTGGCCTTGACATGATTTAAAGTTATTGGCCTTGGAATAATACTGGCCGTGGAATGATATAAAGTTATTGGCCTTGGCATGATATAAAATTATTGGCCTTGAAATGATATAAGGAATGATATAAAGCTACTGGCCGTGGAAGGATATAAAAGTATTGGCCTTGGCATGATATAAAGTAACTGGCCTTGGCATGATATAAAGTTATTGGCCTTGGAATGATACTGGCCGTGGAATGATATAAAGTAATTGGCCTTGGCATGATATAAAGTTATTGGCCTTGAAATGATATAAAGTTATTGTCCTTGGAATGATATAAAGCTACTGGCCGTGGAAGGATATAAAGTTATTAGCCTTGGCATAATATTATAATATAGAGTTATTGGCCTTGGCATGATATAAAGTTATTGGCCTTGGCATGATATAGAGTTATTGGCCTTGGTATGATATAAAATATAAAGTTATTGGCCTTGTCATGATATAAAGTTATTGGCCTTGGCATGATACAAAGTTATTGGCCTTGGCATGATATAGAGTTATTGGCCTTGGCATGATATCACCTGTTGACGGAGGAAAATCTAATTTTTAAAATTCTAAACAAATCGAAGTCCTTTTACTGTTATATTACTTTTTACTGACAGAGACATAGTCATAGTAAAATAAAAGTTTAATGCCAACCTACTGTCCCTTGTATTTTTGACACACCTTAACTCAACCACTGTCTGTGAAATAAAGGACACAAAACCAAGTACATACAATGTATTTAGATCAAACACTCAAGGAAATAGATCAATGCCATTGACCAAATTCCTATTCATCACTTTCCGAAAGGCATTTTTCTCCTAATTCTAAATTAGGACAGGCCTACAAATGACACCAAACGCGACGTAGTAAAGCTTCATCATTGACAACATCAGAGTCTATGGTCCAATGTATTTTGCAAGTTGTCACATAATTTGTTATCAATGGTCCTTGGCTCGTTTCCTTCACGCTTGGTTTCATTAACACATGACGTCAGTGAAGCATGCTTGCTACGAGACACGCTCAAGTAACTCAAATATTAAATCAGGTGTCTAGAACAGTAGCTTTGATCCAAGAAACGCAACAATTTACACCAACATATATAAGTATGTGAGCAAGACAGTAACTGTAAACAAAAACTGGCTGCAAGTCATGTACATCTGACTAAAGGCTGATAAGCACATATATAAATGGCTCTCAATAAGTCTATTTGGGATAGTATCGCGAAACTTGACGCGGCCAAGTCGGGATGCCATAATGACACGGGTTTGTACTGGGTGGGGAACAACATGGAAGCCATAAATAAACGCTAGGTAAATTAGCCCATAACACTTTAAACCTGTGAGAATTAAGGGATCTCTAACTCTTTATACGTTATATCCACCCGTGTAACACTATCACTATGTGTATTTGAGGAGGGGAAATGACAACCGTAGGGACAGCGCGGTGTGGGGGGGGGGGGTACAACATCCCCAGTCAGTTTCACAGCTATGATATTATAACTTAAATGTAAAATTATATTCAAATTGAAGTCTTTTCATAACATACTAGGGGAATAGTTCAATGAGTGCTTGTGAAATTAAAATATTTTATTTAGTGCTACTGAATGTAAAAATTCCTTGAGTGCTCAGTGCTAGTGACTAGAAATCCAGACGTTTTTTTATCCATATTAAAAAAAAAATAATTTAA
>MUZC01000228.1:343611-354138 GCA_002072015.1 Radix auricularia | reverse complement strand
GGTTTTGCGTTAGTTATAACAACCACTATGTAATGAAACAAATGTTGCACGAATCCGTTAATTAAAACTCAAAATTAAGATTCTTTTTGATTCACCATGGTTTTCCCCTTTAAAAGAAAAGGGGCAGTTTTCGGAAATGGGTCTAATTTTTAAATGCCCACAAACGCCGCCCTTTGAATGAGTGCCGCCCGGGGCGGACCGCCCCCACCGCCCCCCCCCTAGCTACGCCACTGTACGATAACTAACCCCAGGAAATACGACCAAGCGGTGTATGTATAGCGGAGGAAATAGTCGGCAGTCTTCTTTCACAGCGGTCTGTAAGGTATCGATCTGGAAAACGTGTATGTGGGGGGGGGGGGGGGTNGGGGGGGGGATTCCTAGTAGTTCCAGGTTATGTCATAGCAACGAATCAAAACAAACAAAGATCAGGAAGGAGACAGTTAATTAGTATAAATGAAATAAGGAACTCGGTGATAATAATGATTGTATGATTGAAAGGGAGAAAGTAAAAACCCTGTAATATCTTTCTGTGATTTTAGTCTTCATAATCTGAGACTGTGAACAGCTTTAAAGTAAAGTTATCTCCGACACTTAAAAATAAAAGGTCTTAAAAGTGATTTAAAAGAGTTATCGAAGGTCAAATTTATTTTGACAGTTGTGAATGTCCGTTCATTTTTGGGCTGATGACAATGACAACTCAGCTCTCATACACAAAAATTACCCAAGAATTATGTCTCCTCGGGCAACCGCTCTCATTCTTTCTGGCCTACCCAAGATTTCATATACGTTTTTCTCTCCCAAAATCAAGCTCTATCGTTTCGAGTCATCCACCGTTGATGCCTAGAGTATTGTATTTCACTTTCACATTTCTCTACAAATGCATCTTCAATTTAAGCAAGCATGTCCATCACGCGGCATCTCACGTGACTTCCTGTCCGTGTCTTAAACACCATCACCGAACATCTATGACGTACACGAGCTTGCTGCACAAATTGACAGAGTCAATAAGACTTCTTCAAGCAAGCAGTGTGTGCCTTCCGTCCTCACTATAGAGCTGTCGTCTCAGTTAACCAACGCCCTAAAAACAGGGGCGGTGCGAAGGGATTCTTCGGGCAATCATAGGAGAGCTGCCATTAGTCAAAAGCGTATTGTAAACAATTTGGGTGTAAAATATAATGAACCGAACATCTCATATAATAATGAGTTTCATAGTGACCACCACAACATCAGTAAAATAACATTTTCCTGAAAAATAATTCTGATCACTTTTTTTTTTTTACATATCTGCCTAAAATCTACGCCCCTAGCCATGATCCTTTCAACGGTTTCTGTTATTCACGTCTACCAATAACCCATGAGCAAACATCAGCACAGAATCTTCTTTCTATAGATAAACATTCCTTGACCTACACAGTCCACACATGTACATGCTGATAAGGCCTATCAGAGACACAGGAAAAATTTCACGGGAGATCCCATGAACGTTGATGAGATTGTTTCTAACGGGAGTGGAACTGACAACACATACACACAAAGGCATCATGACAGTGTTGACATCAATAACTTGCTTCATGATTCTCATGGCGGGGATTTCCCGTGCTGACGGCGAGAAGTAAGTACAAATGGATTTTAACTTTTAAAAAATCTATAGATCTACATGTTTTTTTTCCGCGACTTTATTTTGAAAACAATTATATCAGGGGAGGGGGACAAGGCCTAGCAAGCCGATGTCGTCAACGTAAGTTTAAAAAATAAATAACTTTATGTTAAAGACAATTACGTTTCTAACTCGTGCTGATTTTATGTTTCAGGGAGAATTCATTTACTTGCGTGCTATAATGCTATACTATAATCACGAATAAACTCTTTTGATACCGATATTGTAGAGAGCGCTGGGCAGAAGTAGTACCTTTTGACGCTATGACAGCTGCACCCTCGGGTGGTCAAGCTCACTGGTCCTCGTCCATCTCTCGAAACTCTCACGTGTGGCTCCCAGCGCACACCCCGGGCAACGGTCTCAGCTGACCGGCTAAACCACGTGAGGGGGTGGTGCTGACGAGGCACCACTGGGCGTACGACTTCCTAGTTGGAGCACCGGCCAGGGCGAACGAGCTCACATGCGAACTCAACGGCTACGTGTCCACGACCAAGGCGGGCCACCGATAAGGAGGAAACCGGCTGTGGTTAAGCTTGGAGAGGGATGGGCGCCGCCAAGCAATTCTTGCCCTAGACACACCATATGACTGTTATACTAACTCAACACGCATGAGTTAGTGCGCAGCTCAAAATGGTGCCCCAACGACCCAGCGTCGGGTTAAGGGATAGTTCAAGTTCAAGTGTTCAGGATTTAGGACAGGGACTACACGTGCTTCTGATACATTGAGTTAGTCCAACACATTCATTGTAGTTTTTTATGACCAAAAATCCTTCGCATGGATTTGAACCCGTGACCATCGGTACGCCAGTCGAGCGCGCTGCCACTCGACCACCGTGCCCAATGATGGGTTGCTTCCTCATACAATATCTACTCCCTTGTCAACTGGGCAAAGTACCAGTACCAAAATAATCAAGCACCTAGCTCCTAACAAATTGTAATTCCTTCCATAGGTTGCCATAATTTAATGATAAAGGTGGCAATTAAAAAAGACGCTTATTGTTTGCCAATGCCACCCTAAGATAATTGTTTTGCCGTTTAAGAAAAAAAGATTTGTTCATACATTTAGATTTGTCCGCCTATGACAGTTCTCCTCCCTCCCAACTTAAACGATGCATAAGCTTTCCCAGGGGCCTTACATTAAACGTTCTACCTTTTAATGGAAAGAATTTGCCACAAAACGGTTTAAAATTGCTGTATATGTTGGCTTTAGAGCATGTATGAATTTACAGTGTCTTGTGAAGGAAGAGTATGAGTTCACAGTGTCGTGTGAAGGGAGAGTATGAGTTCACAGTGTCGTGTGAAGGGAGAGTATGAGTTCACAGTGTCGTGTGAAGGGAGAGTATGAGTTCACAGTGTCTTGTGGAGAAAGAGTATGAGTTCACAGTGTCGTGTGAAGGGAGAGTATGAGTTCACAGTGTCGTGTGAAGGGAGAGTATGAGTTCACAGTGTCGTGTGAAGGGAGAGTATGAGTTCACAGTGTCGTCACAGTCAGATCAAGCAGTAGACTTTACAGCATGCAACGGTTCTCATAGTAACAAAAATACTTAAAGATAAAGATCAAGCATTATTAAAGTTTGTGTTAACGTCCTTTAAGTAATAAGGTATAAGGAAAGGATCATGCTTTTCTACCTCCCCTTGAAAGTAAAAGTCTACACTTTGGCCATTGCAATATTTTAAAAGGCCATTTATTTAAACATGCAAGATTGAAGTAATATAAGTTTGAATGACATTGAGAGAACCTTAAATAATCCAATCAAATGATTCAAAACAAAACAAAATAAGCGGCGATGTGGATGACCGCTCATGTGAGGTAATCAATAAACAACCAGCAAGTCGACATCAATGATGCAATCTGTAGATCAAAGGCATCTGATTCAGAAAATTTCTGACCCATTTTATGTCGATTTTATGTGATTGGGTGCTACATAGGTTTTCTGATGTCCTATTTTTGCTCATCCTGGGAAAACGGAGAGTTGACGTCACCCAGGGACGATCTATTGCATTTTACTACTATAAATTAAAATGGATAGCTAAGGGGTCGGCCATAAATGAAGTCACGCACCTGGGAGGGGGGGGCGAAGGGTGGTGACCATTTGCGACGAATTGGAGGAGGTGGGTGTTTACGAAATGTTACGTTACATCAAAACGCGCAACTTTAAATAAAAGTTCAACTTAAATATTTGATAGTTTACAATTTATCTCATGACGTTTTACATTGGCACCACGGGTGTTATGATATAAGAGTGCAGCTTAACACTAAATACATACTAAAATGACCACAATATGATTTGAAACATGCTCATTTTCAAATTTAAATATTTTTTTATTGGGGCCGGGAGGGGGGGGGGGAGACGACAATGCTTTGAGAAATCAAATTGAGGGGGTGTCTAACTTTTTGTGACGAGAGGTGTGAAAAATCTGCCAAAATCGCGTCATTTATGGACGACCCTGTTAACATCATCCATTGATTATTAATTATCTAGAAAACAAGACCAGTGAGTATGTCAGGGACACAATAAACTCTATTGCGGGTCGACAAGAAACTATACATATTATAGAGACTGTTAGAGACGCAAGCTGGCATGGTTCGGTCATGTGCTGAGACTTGATAGCCTGAAACAAAAATCTTTCTGTCACGAAATAAAGTCTCCCCCAAAATAAAGTCTCCCCCGGAGAGTTTATTTTAAAACAATTTCGCCCCCGGAGAAATTGTTTTAAAATGAAATCTCCCCTGTTAAAATAAATCCTCCCCTTAATTATTTGAAATTCTAAATAATTGTTTTATTAAACTTTACGACTTATAACATAATTTGTATTTGTTCGACATGCATTTGTGTATGATTATTGGGAATTAAACAATCATAAGCTTAGTCAAGGGCGTAGCTATTTGTGGGTTAAGAGGGTGCATTCCCGTAAAGACAAATGTTTAGAGTTGGTTAATTGCCCAGAGTTATTTAAAAGAATAAAAGACAAATAAAACTGAAATATAAAGATGATTAATTAATACGAGAACGTAGCATCGAAATCTACGTTTGTAGCACGAGTTAGGATTTAAATGAAAGTTGTTATTTCTATTTGTGCATTATAATAGTTAAAAATATCACTAGTTTTCTACGCGTAGAGTTTACTACATTTACAGCAACAACAAAATAAATAGCTAATCCAAGTAGCCAAGGTTTATGGATTTTAAAAAAAATAATTAAAGTTTACTTTTTTTAAAAATAGTGAAACACCTTTCAATGGGATTGATTTTTTTTTTTTTGTAGCCGTCTCAGGAAACACAGCACATGGTAAAATTGAGACACAAAAAATTAGTTTAAACAATGAGTGTCGTATCTAGGGTTGGAGTCTACCGATAGTTTAAATTTATTGTGTAACATGGGTTTAGGTGAGGCGCACGCTTAGCTAGTTTGAAATTCGCATGCCGTGGAATTAGTTAGGTATAAAGTCCATTGCTTTAGGGCCCAAGAGGTTGAAGGTGTAGCTTAGAGGTGGGCTTTTTTATTGATTACATGCGCTGTTGTGTGTGTGTGTGTGTGTGAAATAATTGTCATCTTGTTTCCCAAAGATAGAACAGTCAAACGTGGACAAAGGAAACGTGAACGTTAATACGTTTAAAACTTTCCCTAATCATTGTGTAAGCTCATCACCTACTTCACATTTTTGTACGTATTTGTTTGTAGGCTATGTTATTTAATTGTTTCAAAATTATTTACGCTAGTGCTTGATATTATTGTAATGTCCTGCAATGAGTTATTTGAAATGATAAATTTAAANTATATATATATATATATATATATACTAGGATTTGACCGCATTCTTAATAATATAGTGAAATATGGCCGAACCCGGAGCTGGAGACGAATTTGTGAACATGGAGGGATTCCGTATTTGCCAGAACCGGAGCGACAATACGTTTCCGTAACCCACTGCTATAAGCCCAAATGTCACCCCATCACGACTAAACCAATAAAACTCCACCTATAATTCAAGTGCCACATAACAGGAATGTCACCCCTTGTTATAGTGTCACCCAGTGCTGTCAGCACCACCAGCACCACCCCTCTATTTACGCCTCGCCCCTGCTTCTCTAAACATACTGCATTCACATAGTTAAAAAACACTGTATAATCGGGTTATAGGTTAAACAGGTCAGTTGCGTAGCCTGATTTTTGTTAGCCCCCCACGTGCCTTTATTTAATTGGGTCACTCCCACCCCTTTTCCCCCGACTTTAACAAAGGATGTCTGAAAACCCGGCATTTGTGTGACTTGGCCGTTTATTACAACAAAAGCTCATGCCTTCAAAGACTTAATCCTTGCTTTATGAAACAAAACAATTGCCCTTATACACCAAAAACTCCATGTGCGTCAATTTGTACAGTGGTGAAAAAATCAAGTAATTAAGCAATTTTCAAATTATGTTACCCCCCTGAGAAGTGTCAAGCGATATGTTTCTCAGCCCCTCATATCTCTGTATATCTACGCCACAGCCATAAAAGGTATTATAGTAAACAATTATGAATATTACAGCAATAAAAAAGCAAGTATTCTATATTCTTTGGTTTTTCAATGATCTCTTTGTTTAATATTGAAAGTGTGATAGGGGCGGATTTATTTTGGGGGAGACATTATTTTACAGGGTAGGGGAGGATTTATTTTAATTGGGAGCAAAATATTTTCTCCGTGGGTGAGTTTGTTTTAAAATGGAACCTCCTGGGGGAGACTCTGTATGGGGGAGGATTTATTTTGCAACACCGGCAAAGAGGTCGACAGCGGAAAAGATGGCTTGACGACGTAAAAGAATGGTAAGGGCTGAGGTTGACCCCAACGACCGCATCGGTCACGGGACTGAAGATGATGGAATATAAAAGCTTTAAGAGTATCGCATTCTTTACAAATCGATTGTTTTGTTCACAGAAGAAATGTCATCAATTTACTCCGCATTCGAATATTAAGTTTTAATATTTTACTTGTTTTGTCTTTGTAAGCGCCATGGTTTCTACGTCTACAGGTAGACGTGACTTGATATCGCGTAAGAAAATTGGGAAATAGTCACTAATTATTAAGTAAATAGCGTGATTAAAAATAAATTAAAATAGTCTGAGAGCATCAATGATTTCACCAAGACAATGACCATTGTTCTATGGGGGGTTTTAAAGGTAGGCAAAGTTGTCCGCCCAATGAAGCTGTTTTGGTTATGCCCGTAACTAATGCCCTGACATGGCTTATGTTGATTTGATTTAGTTACTTGAGTTTTCCGTGAGTGTGAGTTTGTAGCAAAGGGGCCGTCCATAAAGAACGACACGCTCCAGAGGGGGGGGCGAGGGGTGTAAGAAAGTGTGACAAAGGGGGGTTGTCCGGTCATGTGTGACATCCAGGTGTTTTATATCAAATTTTAATTATTTTAATTGTTTGTTAATTTAAAAAAGCAATATTTTTGTTCAAAAGTGTGACGTACTTTGGGAGGAGTGGTGCCGAGTATTGTGACAGCTCGTGATAAGGGGGAGGGGGAAGTTTAAAATGGTCAAAAATAGCGTGACATACTTTATATAAGGCCCCAAAGTCAATGAATCATATTCTACAATGACAGGTGCGTCCTACAATCTTAATTCATTTGAGTAATTATTTTAATTATTTTTTTAAATATATGACAGGCAGGTATTGAGATCAATTTTGATTTAAATGTTACCCAAGATTAACTAAGACCACAGCGCGGTGCTTCTGGAAACAATCAGTTGAGTTTTATACTAGACATTTTTGTTCTTGAGTTATTTGGTCTCAATGACATTACAGTTACAGGAAGTCACATTCATTTTCGAGGCACCACACCTCCTGGCGGCATTTGGCAAGGACAAGGTTAAGGTCAGAGTACGGTCAGACTCACTTTTTCTATCTACTTCTTTTAATACTTTTTATTCTGTGTAACATAACCTTCATACTTATCCTCAATATATAACTCTCAGGCAGTTGTTCTCAAACTTGCTTGGGGATCGGCCCTTTAAAAACCATTAGTAAACTATAACTAAAACGCAGTCGCCACTAGTGTTGTTTTCGTCGACGAAAAAAACTAAAACTAAAACCTTCGTTAACGAAAATGTTGACCTTTTCGTCAACGAGAACTAAAACTAAAACTAAAATTAGCAGCAAGACTAAAACTAGACGAAAACTAAATCTGGTAGACAAAAGACTGAATAAAAACTGAAACTAAAACTCCCCAACGAAATAAAAACTAAAATCCCCATTTATCGTTCTTTTCCGGTACTGCGGTCTATTCTAAGAAATTATTATGACCTAATTTCTTTGATGATCACGCATGCGCATCAACTGGGCGATAATATAAGTCATCAAAATAATACAATTAATTAACGTTGAAAGTTGACAATGACAACAGCAGGAACTGGTGTTGGTGGAGTTAGTGGACGCCTAAAATCGAGTGATGTTTGGGATTATTTCATGTACTGTATAGATTTAAACAAAAGTGAATGTTTGGTGACTAACGACGGTAAGAAATGCGAAAGAATGCTCGTGGGAAGGAATCCCACAAATCTAAAACGGCATAAAAGCTTGCCACAAGAAAGAAAATGATACCATGGCCATGGAAGAGAAAGAGAAGACTAAAGTAGCGGCAGCACCCAGTAAATCAACCAAGTTGCCAGCTTCCAACTTCTGCCTCAAGGAAAATTACCGACATGTTTGGTAATAAACTTAATAAACACAAATATTCTGCACAAGTCTGCTGAAAATATTTCTAGAATGCAAGCTCTAACACGATTCATAGCGAAAACTGTTGTTTCCACGTCATTGGTAAGTAATAATGTATTATTTATTTCTTAGTAGTTACTACTTCTTAGAACCTATAAACAAAAAGTCACAAGACACATGTGACATATCATACATGTAGTATCATAACCTTACGAACATTAAATTGTAAAACAAAACTTTTTCATTATAATTTTATGTGTATTAATATGGGCAGCAGTATCACTAATTTTATTATGGGACAGGACAGGGCTTGAGAAAAATAATTGTTAGAGTATTTAAAACAGTTAAAATGTGTACACATGGCAGCTAAAATAGCAAAACTGTTAAATGTTATTCATTTCATTGAATCAATATAAGAATAAATAAAAATGGCTGTATATTGCCAGTGGCGTAGCTAGAGCTTTTGCCGCCCGGGGCGGTCTCCAATTTGCCGCCCTTTTAGTGGACGTCCATAAATGACGTCACACATGGGGTGGGGAGAGAGAGAGGTGTCCCACATTTGAAGTCACATTAAAACGCGCAACTTTAAATAAAAGTTCCTTATATGATTACCGACACTTTATTTAATGAATGTTTACATGGCTTCACGGGTGTTACAGTACTAGAGTGCAGCCTTACACTAAGAATATGTAAATGACAAAAAAATTGAGTGTGAACTTGCTTATTTTCAAATAGAAAACACGGCTTTTATGACCGGGGAAGGCGATATTTGTGATATCACGTTAAAGAAGGGGTCTAAGTTTTTGTGACTACGTGTGACCAGGGTCAGGGGGTGAAAATCAGTTAAAATTGCATGAATTCATTTAAGGACGGCCACTTAAATCAATGGTATGATGATTTTTAAAAATAAATAAACATTAATAAATAATTTTAATTGAAACAATTACATTGTAAAAGTGAAAAGTGGGGAATATGTTAACCATTCCATGCCATGTTTATGTAAGCATTGATGAAAGAGGCCGCATATTTGCACACATTTTTAAAAAATAAAAAATTCTCTTTTTAAAGGCCACAAGAAAGTATTTGAGTTTGCAGGCCCCACCCCAAATGATACAAAACATAATCCAAATTTACAGCAAAAAGAACATTACAACTTAATATGCTCTTATTTTTAAATCCTTTATATTAACTTAGGTGTCTGAGCCCGTGCGACCGACAGTGCGTGCTTGCTTGCCTGCCGAAAAATTTGAATAGATTTTTTACCCACTTTCTCGTAAGCTAGTAAGCTGAAATTTTGCAGACAGACTCATGCCAATGATAAAAATGATGTGTCAAAATTTCAGAATGATCGAATGGACAAAAATTGAATTATTGAATTTTTAAATTATTTTATTTATCTCTTTATATCATGTTAATTTTTTTAGATAAAGTGTTGTGGTGCATATTATGTTCAACATCCTTTCTTATCGCGCAATAAGGTGCGCATTATATTGTCAATAATTTTTTTTAAATATATTCACGATCGGTGCGCATTACATTAAAAATGTTATATATCTACGAGACAAAACTAGAATTTCGTAATTTTGGATTGTTTTACCCTGCGTGTTATAATGAACATCATCATAGCTATGTTTCGTATTTAAAGGATTTAGAGTTCAAAAAATTGTTGTTTTTTTAACGAGATTTAAAAAAAAATTATTTATAAATATATGCTTTTTTTATAAACAAAGAAATTGTATACATTAGTATGTGAACATATTTAAAAATTAATTACCAAACTTTCATAGTAGAGAAATCGTGTATTATGTTATCAAAATTTAAATTATTTGTAATATCTTGTTCTATGGACAATATTGCAAGATTTTGTAGTGATGTAGTCTTAAATCACTCATTGTAGAACTAAGATAATTTTTTTATTATCTTCAGTTTGGAGAAACTCCTTTCACAACTAGATAAACTTATAGCAATTGTTGAAAACATTCTTAGCACAAGTATAATGTTGGGTAAAAAATTTTCCAATCTATACTGTAGTATATTTTTTAATAGATCTAGGGGTCACCCCCCTCCTTTTTTATAACATAGTGCCTCTTCTAGTAGTGTAGGTAAAGCCAGGGCTGGTCTTAAGCCACTGCCACCTATTATGCCGCAGTGGGTTCACGCTTTCATA
>MUZC01000228.1:323062-334554 GCA_002072015.1 Radix auricularia | reverse complement strand
GGGTAACTTCTTTTGTAGTTTCGGCCGTCATTACTCAAACTCAAGGTTAGTGGGTGATGGGGGAGGTCACTCTTAATCTATTCGTGACTTTTGTTTACTAGCTGAGCATTTTGGGGCCGTAATAAACAATAAAATACAACTTTGACGAGACTGAAGCACTGAGATCTCTCGCTGACTGCCCTCGCCAATATTACTTCAAAATTCAAGATGGAATAGAGTTAAATTTGGGAAGGGGGGGAGAGGGGGGAGAGGAGGGATAAATTAACCAATAGTATTTTGAATATGGCTGCGGAAATTATCGATTAATTTATCGATGAATTGTTAAAAAATTAAACGATTAAATTTTTTCAACGATTAATAGAAAAATCCATTACATGTTATTGAAATTTAAAATTTAAAAAAAAAAAAAAAGAAGAAGAATTGCGGCCAATAAATTATTAATTTCATGACGATTACACGAGAATCTTGGTTTTAAATAATTATTGACAGACGGAATGTTCAAAATATTAATAAAGTTTACTTACCATGGTTCTTAACACTTCGATTAGATGCGATATAAGCTAATGGCAGTAATTGCTTTAAAAAAAAATCATTGTTGACCCTGTAGCCAATCTGGATTAAATGGTGGACATTGGAGTGACCAAGAGATCCAGTCCGTTTCAAATCTATGCACAAGTTTCGTATACTGACATTAGCTTATTTATTGCAAGCATACACTTTGAATAAGATTTGTTAACCAATAAAAAGAAATATTTCCATATGACGTATTATTATTGGTATGTGGAGCATGCAGAAAAACTCACATACTAATCCCATAACTTGTATAGTTCATACAAACACTAATCCCATAACTTGTATAGTTCCCACACACTAATCCCATAACTTGTATAGTTCCCACACACTAATCTCATAACTTGTATAGTTCCCACACACTAATCCCATAACTTGTATAGTTCCCACACACTAACCCCATAACTTGTATAGTTCCCACACACTAACCCCATAACTTGTATAGTTCCCACACACTAATCCCATAAATTGTTCTTTATCGTCTAATGTGATACCTTTTAGAGCAGTGGATGGTGATATTCTAAACTGACGTGAATTATGTAAGTGGATGGTGATATTCTAAACTGACGTGAATTATGTAAGTGGATGGTGATATTCTAAACTGACGTGAATATGTAAGTGGATGGTGATATTCTAAACTGACGTGAATTATGTAAGTGGATGGTGATATTCTAAAAAGGACGTGAATTATGTAAGTGGATGGTGATATTCTACAATCATTTTGAATCTGTCATGAGATTCACGTATTCGGAAACACCGCCCCATCGACTGAAACACTATCCGCCCTGTAACAGGGTATAGACACCCCATGCACGGATGGGGCACCCAGCCCGCTAGCATGTTTACGATAGCACCGCCCCTGGTACACTGTTTCCCCTCCCATTATCCACGCGCCAGTGCTGATCCCACGCCATGAGCAGACGTGAAATGACGCGTCTGGGGCAGTAAAATGGCGGCTCACGTGACCGCCCAATATGGTGGTCGCGTGGCACGGGCTCCTGAAATAGTTTTATTTCGGCAGTGTGAAGACAAACTGATGTCAGGACATGAAGGACAAAAGTTGGTCATTGGTTTCAGTGGGGTGGGAGGGGTAGAGTGGGTGGGGGGGTTTGCTGACGAGAGCGAAATAAAAGAACAACAATGAGAAACTATATTTTGAAAACAAATGACAGTTTTACGAAGATTTGAGAGTAATTTTATGATGTTCTTGGCATCGGGCGTGGATTTAGGTTTAGGTCTGAGAGTTTGGTATATTACATTCAAAAATTACAGACCTTCATTGGGAACCTGGGACACACTGGCCTATGATGTGCTCCATACGAGTCCTGCCATGTCCTGGTCCCCCTATAACTATATGATGTGCTCCATACGACTCCTTCCATTTCCTGGTCCCCCTATAACTATATGATGTGCTCCATCCGACTCCTTCCATGTCCTGGTCCCCCTATAACTATATGATGTGCTCCATCCGACTCCTTCCATTTCCTGGTCCCCCTATAACTATAATATGCTCCAGTTTGACCACAACCCAGCAGGTCAGACTTTCTACACCACCTCCCTCCTCTCTCCCTCTCTCCCTCTCTCTCTCTTTCTCTCACTCTAATGACACATTCACTATCACTATAACACACACCCTCTCTGCTTTCACACCCACACACAGGCGCACGCACACGCACGCACACGCACACACACACACACACACACGCACACACACACACACGCACACACGCACACGCACACACGCACACACACACACACACACACGCACACACACACACACACACACACACACACACACACACGGACGCTCCTTCGCAAATCTGACTGGCATGAAAAAAAGTTGCTTGTTCTGGAGATGGCGTGATTGTGACGGATTGATTGTCGAGTACACCGAGTTTCATGCCTCATTGTCTCCCCCTGGCCAACCGAGCAGTGCCATTTTTTTGTTATTACGTCCCGTTGATAGACATCTTGTCTGTCAGAAATCTCAATGGTCAAACCGTTAACCGGGCTGGGGACTCTCAAAATGACCAATCAGTCCCGGGAAAATGTTTAGTTATTTATAAATTTAATTTGTACGTTTCAAATATTAAATAGACTTAAATTTGCTTTTAAAATTAGGGGTGCTGAAATGAACGATTAATTTCTCGATTAATCGGTAATTTTTTTTTATCAATTAAGATTTTTTTAATTGATAAAAAGCGATTGAAATTAAATCCCCTAAAAATGATATTTTTAAATTAAATACTAAAGTTATGGGCATTTTATGAAATTTTCAGTTTAATGACGTCATACTTCTTATTTTCAGCTTTAATCATAATTATCGATTAATTATTCGGTAGTTTTTCAAAAATTAACGATTAAATTTATATTAATCGATAGCAGCCCATTTAAAAAATAAATTGTAAATATACAACTCCTATCCATATGCCAACGAATAACGTGCACTATAAGCCAACGTCAATCCTAGACAAAAAAAGTTATTGAAACCTTTGGAGGTCCTAATTAATATCGTTATCAAACAGTTTTATTGCATTTAATAAATTTATATTCCTTGATTTAACAGGGAAACCTATTCTATGAGCGAAGTGCAAAATTATTTCTTACAAATAATAAACTATTATAATTAGAAATAATAAAAAAAAATGATATTACAATTTACAGTGGGAATTATTATTTTTTTTTAAAAAAAAGGAAAACCGCTTATTTTATTGCAAGGCAAATTTATTTCTCCCATAGAAATTATTTTTTAAAAAAAAATACTTTATAATTACTCTTGCCGTCTGCTTGATTTTTTGCTTGCCGAAAAAACACTGGAGCGATTTTTTTTTAACCCTTTACCTCGTATGCTAGCGAGCGGAAATTTTGAAAGAAGACTGATCCCGACGATAAAAATAATATATCAAAATTTAAGATCGATCACATGTTCTTTAATTAAAATTAATGAATCTTTAAATTATCTCTATTTATCTCTATGTAGCAAGTTAATGTTTGTGCTAGAGTGTCGCGGTGCGTTTTTTTATAACTCTTTTCCCGTGATCAAGCTAAAACAATTTGGATTGTCGTGAACTGCGTGTAATAATGAACATACTTTAAGTTATGTCTCTTTTATAATACACCTATAAAGGATTTATAGTAACAAAAATTGTTATTTTTTTTACGGATTTAAAAAAAATTTAAACTTATTTCAATTTCCTTAACAACCACAACTTCCAAAACCAAGAAAAAAAAATATTTATAAAACAACTTCACCCTAACCACGGACATAGGCTCGGCTGTGTCGGTGAATAGACGTATACAGATAATACATACATTTTTTTTTCTCGCTTATCTAACATCGTGATTTCTGTTCTTTGTATCCAATGTTTATAATATCCGTATGTTTCTCTTATCTAACATCGAAATTTCTGTTCTTTGTATCTAATGTTTATAATAGGCTACCCGTATGTTTCTCTTATCTAACATCGAAATTTCTGTTCTTTGTATCTAGTGTTTATAATAGGCTACCCGCATGTTTCTCTTATCTAACATCGAAATTTCTGTTCTTTGTATCTAATGTTTATAATAGGCTACCCGCATGTTTCTCTTATCTAACATCGAAATTTCTGTTCTTTGTATCTAATGTTTATAATACCCGTATGTTTCTCTTATCTAACATCGAAATTTCTGTTCTTTGTATCTAATGTTTATAATAGGCTAACCGCATGTTTCTCTTATCTAACATCGAGATTTCTGTTCTTTGTATCTAATGTTTATAATATCCGTATGTCTTTCTTATCTAACATCGAAAGTTCTGTTGTTTGTATCTAATGTTTATAATATCCGTATGTCTCACCCGTCACCGTTACAATCAAACTAGAGATCTGACCCGGAAACACACGCGAGAATGAAAAAATGGGCACGTCCTCAAAATATCTTCCCGGGGTTTACAAAACCGTTTGCTTACATTTAAAAATATTCATTTATTAAGTTTTATATATAGTTGCCATATAGGAATTTCCGCGCATCCATCATTCCTAATTTAGTTATCCTAACTAATCATTCTATATGTAAAGTCATCATAACGGACCAGTCGCATAAAGTCACCATAAATGACCAGTCACATAAAGTCACCATAACGGACCAGTCACATATCATCAATCTCTGTAAAGTCACCATAACGGATAGGTCACATAAAGTCATCATAACGGACCAGTCACATATCATCAATCTCTGTAAAGTCACCATAACGGACCAGTCACATAAAGTCACCATAACGGACCAGTCACATAAAGTCACCATAACGGACCAGTCACATAAAGTCACCATAACGGACCAGTCACATAAAGTCACCATAACGGACCAGCCGCATACCATCATTCTATATGTAAAGTCACCATAACGGACCAGTCACATAAAGTCACCATAACGGACCAGTCACATAAAGTCACCATAACGGACCAGTCACATAAAGTCACCATAACGGACCAGTCACATAAAGTCACCATAACGGACCAGTCACATAAAGTCACCATAACGGACCAGCCGCATAAAGTCACCATAATGGACCAGTCACATAAAGTCACCATAACGGACCAGTCACATAAAGTCACCATAACGGACCAGTCACATAAAGTCACCATAACGGACCAGTCACATATAGTCACCATAAGGGACCAGCCGCATAAAGTCACCATAACGGACCAGTCACATAAAGTCACCATAACGGACCAGTCACATATAGTCACCATAACGGACCAGTCACATAAAGTCACCATAACGGACCAGCCGCATACCATCATCGTGGCTTTGTGTGGCCATCGACTGTAGTCTCTACACTACAAAAGGCTCCTAAAGCTGATTCGAGCTCGTAGCGCGAGTTTGGCCTTTTTGAAGAGGACAAAACCCGAGAGGACTGGCGAGGGCTGAGTGTCAATGGTTGGAAGGTGATGACGCGTTGAGTGGCTGGAATTGATGGCGTGGAAGTGATGTTAGTTGTGGGGTACATTGAAGAGTTGCCTGAATGCCAGACGATCATAGATGGTTGCAGTTGTGAGATGTCCCTGAGAGCTTCTGAAATAATTGTGGAGCAAAGTGGAAACATTTAATAAGGCTGATAACGAAGGAAGAATGACATTGTTCTACTCACATCTAAGTGAATGCTGGGGTGGGGAGAGAGATAGTCATTTATCAGATTACATATCAGGTACCGGGATACATTTCAGACTTATCTTGATATGTAGTAAATATCAGCCTCACACATGGTATATCAGCCTCACACAGGGTATATCAGCCTCACACAGGGTATATCAGCCTCACACAGGGTATATCAGCCTCACACAGGTTATGAATGAAATTAGGACTTCCTAGTCTCTGTATTCCCCCCCTCTCTCTCTCTCTCTCTCTCTCTCTCTCTCTCTCTCTCTCTCTCTCTCTCTCTCACTGTAACACTCAAAAACACACAAAAGAACCGCACAATTTTTTTAAAAGCCTCTTTCTCCCTCCCCTTCCCTCTCCCACCCCCAACTAAATTTAGTCCTGGACTTGGTCAAGAAATGCCCTCTCAAGCAAAGACAGTTTAGTTCGTTAGAGAGGTTTGAGTGTGTGTTTTTTTTTTTTGGGGGGGGGGGGGCGATTGGGGGGGTGGATGCATTGAATGGTTGAGCGCATCCCGCATGCTCGCAAGTGGCAGTTCCCATCCAGGTCTTTTGTCATCACTTGCAGCCATGGTTGGCACATCACTTACAGCCATGGTTGGCTCATCACTTACAGCCATGGTTGGCTCATCACTTTCAGCCATGGTTGGCTCATCACTTACAGCCATGGTTGGCTCATTACTACAGCCATGGTTGGCTCATCACTTACAGCCATGGTTGGCTCATCACTTACAGCCATGGTTGGATCATCACTTACAGCCATGGTTGGCTGATCACTTCCAGCCATGGTTGGCTCATCACTTCCAGCCATGGTTGGCTCATCACTTACAATCATTGTTGGCTCATCACTTCCAGCCATGGTTGGCTCATCACTTTCAGCCATGGTTGGCTCATCACTACAGCCATGGTTGGCTCATCACTTCCAGCCATGGTTGGCTCATCACTTACAGCCATGGTTGGCTGATCACTTCCAGCCATTGTTGGCTCATCACTTACAGCCATGGTTGGCTCATCACTTACAGCCATGGTTGGCTCACGCCTTCCATGTATCCTACGCTTATCTATTGTTTGTGTCTAATCCTTCATTATTATTAGAGTTTTAATTGTAATAATGAGTAAGTCTTCCTGGTTTCGTCAGGCAACCCATCTACGCCCGAATTCCGGACGTGAAGAACGAGAATTTGTATGCGTTTATTCTTGCATACGAAATAAGAAAGGTGTTATTATGCTTATGTGTATTTGAGGGTTGTATTTAGTTATCTGTGTGTTGTATTTCTAAATTAGAATAAATTGCTTTATGTATAATTTCTAATTTACTCTTGATTCTTCTATCCTAGTGTTTCAAGGTTTAATCATTTATCTAATGGTTTTTGGATGTCCTGCGCATTGCTAACATCTGGATGTCTTGTCCATTGTTTACCACCGGATGTCTTGTCCATTGTTTACCACCGGATGTCTTGTCCATTGTTTACCACCGGATGTCTTGCCCATTGTTGACCACCGGATGTCTTGTCCATTGTTGACCACCGGATGTCTTGTCCATTGTTTACCACCGGATGTCTTGTCCATTGTTTACCACCGGATGTCTTGTCCATGTTTACCACCGGATGTCTTGTCCATTGTTTACCACCGGATGTCTTGTCCATTGTTTACCACCGGATGTCTTGTCCATTGTTTACCACTGGATGTCTTGTCCATTGTTTACCACCGGATGTCTTGTCCATTGTTTACCACCGGATGTCTTGTCCATTGTTTACCACCGGACATTGTTTACCACCGGATGTCTTGTCCATTGTTTACCACCGGATGTCTTGTCCATTGTTTACCACCGGATGTCTTGTCCATTGTTTACCACCGGATGTCTTGTCCATTGTTTACCACCGGATGTCTTGTCCATTGTTTACCACCGGATGTCTTGTCCATTGTTTACCACTGGATGTCTTGTCCATTGTTTACCACCGGATGTCTTGTCCATTGTTTACCACCGGATGTCTTGTCCATTGTTTACCACCGGATGTCTTGTCCATTGTTTACCACCGGATGTCTTGTCCATTGTTTACCACCGGATGTCTTGTCCANTAATGACAGGGCGCCCATGGACAGGGTCGTAAAGCACCGGATGTCTTGCCCATTGTTTACCACCGGATGTCTTGTCCATTGTTTACCACCGGATGTCTTGTCCATTTTTTACCACCGGATGTCTTGTCCATTGTTTACCACCGGATGTCTTGTCCATTGTTTACCACCGGATGTCTTGTCCATTGTTTACCACCGGATGTCTTGTCCATTGCTATAAAGAAGAAGTGTTTTCAGATTTGTGTTTAAAGCGAAATAAAACATTTTTTGGGGAGGTGTGTGAGGGGTGTGAGGGGTCGTGATGAGGTGCGAGGGGGTGTGAGGGGTCGTGATGAGGAGTGAGGGGGTGTGAGGGAGCTGCCGTTTAAGGAAATCACATATTTTATGCCACTGGAGGTCTCGACGATTTTTTTAACGGCTGGGTATGGAACGAAAAAGATTAGCTTAGAGTCTCTCCTTCTGTGTGTGTGTGTGCGCGCGAGAGTGAGTGTGTGAGTGTGGTGGGGGTAAAGAGCATTACCCTAGTAGCAGCTGAGAGAGTTCATCGGGTCTTCGTAATCTCATAAATAATTTCTGGAGTCATTACACAACTTTTGCGCTCACTCTAAAACTTTGTCACTTCGGTGTGCAAATAAAAAGAACTCAACTCTCCCCCCCCCATCCGCCCCCAATTCCCCAAAAATGACCGTTTTCTCCATGTAATAGTTATAGAGTCAGTACTTCTGACACCATGTAATAGTTATGGAGTCAGTACTTCTGACACCATGTAATAGTTACGGAGTCAGTACTTCTGACACCATGTAATAGTTATGGGGTCAGTACTTCTGACACCATGTAATAGTTACGGGGTCAGTACTTCTGACACCATGTAATAGTTATGGGGTCAGTACTTCTGACACCATGTAATAGTTATGGGGTCAGTACTTCTGACACCATGTAATAGTTACGGAGTCAGTACTTCTGACACCATGTAGTAGTTACAGAGACAGTACTTCTGACACCATGTAATAGTTACGGAGTCAGTACTTCTGACACCATGTAATAAAACTTGTGAGTCAAGAAACACGACTTCAACAATTTGTGGTCTGGGTAACAACTGTCTTTAATCAATCCCTTAAATCAACTCCTTGTTACATAGCCGGCCATCCTTTAGGTCCTGACCACACACTATTTACAGCTCACAGCACAAACCACGTGTTTTTATACTCAGTCAACTCGCTCGCTCATACCATTTCAATACAACAACACATTTCTTGACGCCATTGTTTATTTCAGATTTGTTGACGTCAGGCGCATACAATAAAGGTAATGTGTCAAACCTGAAACGTCCATATTACCTTTTGTTACCATCAGAAAGTAATTTAAAAACCGGTAACTATCGTATTACCTACTATAACCGTAAGAAAAAAAAATAAAGTTCGTTGTTTCTTTCGAGCTTCTCTCATTTGGTGGGGGGTGAGTAAAGGCAGCAGCACCTAATCCCACACTTCCTGTGCGATTTTCTCAGACTGCCAAAACATAAGGAAAAAACAACTTATGGAAGACATTTCGTATAAAATCGAGTTTTTAAAGTACGTATCTTTTTTTTTTTAGATCCAGACTTTGAAACTTCATATCATTCGACATAGAATGAATGCAGCAACATGTTGACAAGAAGATGCCACCAAAATCGCATGTATTCGCCGAGTCTCGTTTCCATGACCCTCTCTCTGCTCTCGGCCATGCCGTGCATCCTGAATAATTATAACGAGTCGTTAGGAGCGTCTAGGCTCATTGACCCCTCCCCNAAATCCTGTTCTATTGGAAAAATTCTTTTAATCTTTGAACTGTCAACAGAAAAAAATTCTTGGGCTATCCATCGGATTGAGGTCACAGCAGTTGGTTACGTCACTGACTCAAACCCTGGTGGGAGCACGGGATAATGGGCCGTTGGGGTGTGGGGTGGGGTGGGGCCGCCTGGGCAGCATGTAGCCAGGAACATGGAGAACCGCTTCAGATACTCTCTATTTTCTATGCCCAGCCGAATTCAAAGTCTTGATATTTTGAGTCCGTCTCTGAAGTACACGAGAAAGAAGCTCCATAGTTCATCCGTCTGATGACACGACGAGGGTAAGGAGGCACATTGCTAATTACGAGTTGTACGATTTTCTGCATACATTCTAACAATACGTTGCGCGCCTAATCCGTGACTTTCGAAGACAATGGACTTACCAGTTCTAATTTGTTTGATGAAAAAGTTCTCTCAATAAACTGGTTGAATTGATTTAACATCCTTACGGTACGTGACACATCAATCATTGAATAAACTCGTGGGACAATATCTTGATCCAGCAACTTGAAGGTCTTGCAGCCATCATAGTTTTGTACAGCATTATGGTAGAGGTATTCAGTTAAGGAGGTGACTCGTGAGATCAAAGCCGTTACCAATAAGATGAACACGAGGCGTTCAAGATTAGCAATAAATAAATAATGGGGAAAAGCTAAAGATGGAATCAAAGATTTCTACCAAACAGCGAGGGCTATACGAGGGTCATGTTAGCGAGACAGGTGAGATGGCATTTTTCTTTTGGAAATTACAGACCAACAGAGAGAGAGAGAGAGAGATTGAAAGAGGCATAAAGAGAGAGGGAGCGAGAGAGGTAGACAAAGAGAGAGGGGTCGGCAGACAGAGAGAGAAAGGGAGAGAGAGGGGGCGAGAAAGCGAGAGAGAGAGAGGCAGAGAGACAGAGATAGAGAGAGAGTGATAGCGGCAGACAGAGAGAGAGAGAGACATACAGACGGAAAGAAAGAAAGCCAGAAAGAAAGAAAAGGGACAGAAAGAAATGGAGAGAGAATGAGAAAGAAAGCCAGAAAGAAAGAAAGAAAGAAAGAAAGAAAGAAAGAAAGAAAGAAAGAAAGAAAGAAAGAAAGAAGGAAAGAAAGAAAGGAGGTAAGAGAAATATTTTTTAAACAAGATCGTACTATATGGAAAGCAAATAAATCAGAAATACACCAATAAACATTGACGACAGAAACGATGTCTAATAGAAGGAAAGCTTTGGATCAAACTTCAATAATGTTGGCCTAAGAAAAGTCCCGCCAAGGCGAGATAATTATAACCCGGGGCCACGGATACATTTCTGCGCTTTTTTAATGACCTGTACAAAAAATTCACATAAAAAATTATCGACTACCTGTTTTTTTTTGTTGTTTTTTTTTGTTGTTGTTTTTTTTCATTTTTTTAAACAACAAATTTGAAATGATCGGAAACCAAGTTTAAATACTAATGAAATAGCTCGTTAGCTGAAACATTATTCGATACAGGGAAAAAAAGAAACAGACGTTGGTTATAGAAATGAAAGAGGCGGATTGATGAAAACTAAATCAAGTGTTGAGGGTGGTGTTTGGGGGAGTGTACGACCTCCACCCCAAAATCTGTTGCTGTATTATGAGACCTCAAGAGTCAACAATGTCTCCATCGTATTTTTTATGGTTGTCAATGAGCTGAGATTTCTTCTAGCGCTCTAACGGACTCTCTTGAATGTAGAGTTAAAGAAATTTTGTATTTTTATTTCAAAGCTATTTACTTCCATTAATAATCGGACGCGCATTCCGTTTAGGCGTAACATCGGTATGCGGATGAAAGGTTGCAGTATTCTATAATGAGGTAATTTATGTTTGGGGAAGTCACAGCCGATGGCAAAGCCATTCGGGAGTCATTGTCTATTCAAA
>MUZC01000228.1:307724-320066 GCA_002072015.1 Radix auricularia | reverse complement strand
ATTGATTGGTCCCTGGTATATTGGTGACAGTTGGTGTCATTGATTGGTCCCTGGTATATTGGTGACAGTTGGTGTCATTGATTGGTCCCTGGTATATTGGTGACAGTTGGTGTTATTGATTGGTCCCTGGTATATTGGAGACAGTTGGTGTCATTGATTGGTCCCTGGTATATTGGTGACAGTTGGTGTCATTGATTGGTCCCTGGTATATTGGTGACAGTTGGTGTCATTGATTGGTCCCTGGTATATTGGTATTCACATTGTATTACGCCAAGTTTTTATCATATTCCTGCTGTTAAATGTAAACAGAGTGATGTTGAGGGGGATGTTGAATTTGATGTTGTTGCACACGAAGACATTTCATTTAGCACACACACAAACATTCAAGCATACACACACCGCCACACACACGTACGCACACACCCACATATCTCTCTCTATATTTATTAAAAATCAGTATATTGGGTGTTCTTCATTTCTGAATCACATTTGCATACACTTAACATACTGTTAATTTATTGAGACTATCTTGCTGACTTAAGAACTTAACCTTGGCCTCCGACCTTTCGACCTATGCAACCGTAATTGCAGTCTCGGGGCGCTGTTTTAAATGAAGCGTCAAATGATTGATTTGATTACAATGTCGATTGACACCAACAATAGTATAGTCCCAGTTAATCCACTGCTGAATAAACTGATCAAATAAGAAGCAGGGAATTTTTACCATATTCATCGTTTCGTTGAGATCCCGTCTTCCACTTCCGCCCGGAGGCGTGACGTCAAATTACTGGCAGGTCGGATCAGTTTTTGTGAATGATTGTTAAACATATACAAGAGACAAACAGCCAAAGAATATGATGGGGAACAATATAGATGGACATCAATACATTGATGGTAAATACATTTTATGTACGTGGGGCACGATTGTTTTCCCCACGCTGTGTACATTATAAGGTGTGTGCATTGTAAGCTGTGTACATTATAAATTGTGTACATTATAAGCTGTGTACATTATAAGCTGTGTACAGTCTAAGCAATACACCTGGAAAGTTAACAAGTTTCCCGTCTTCAGTGACTTTTAACATTTAACATTAACATTTCTACCTGAGGTGTTTCCCCCAACAGTCCCTGGCCCCGGAATCGATACGTTGGTGGTTGACAGGGTCGTAAAGCTGACAGCGCCCTAATGACAGGGCGCCCATGGACAGGTCGTAAGGCTGACAGCGCCCTAATGACAGGGCGCCCATGGACAGGTCGTAAAGCTGACAGCGCCCTAATGACAGGGCGCCCATGGACAGGTCGTAAAGCTGACAGCGCCCTAATGACAGGGCGCCCATGGACAGGGTCGTAAAGCTGACAGCGCCCTAATGACAGGGCGCCCATGGACAGGTCGTAAAGCTGACAGCGCCCTAATGACAGGGCGCCCATGCACAGGTCGTAAAGCTGACAGCGCCCTAATGACAGGGCGCCCATGGACAGGTCGTAAAGCTGACAGCGCCCTAATGACAGGGGGCCCATGGACATGTCGTAAGGCTGACAGCGCCCTAATGACAGGGCACCCATGGACAGGTCGTAAAGCTGACAGCGCCCTAATGACAGGGCGCCCATGGACAGGTCGTAAAGCTGACAACGCCCTTATGACAGGGCGCCCATGGACAGGTCGTAAAGCTGACAGTGCCCAATGGACAGGTCGCATAGCCTTCAGTGCCACATGGACATGTTGTAAAGCTGATAGTGCCCCTTGCACAGGTAATAAAGCTGACAGCACCTAAAGACAGGAGCCCATGGACAGGTCGTATAGCCGACTGCGACTAATGGACAGCTTCGTAATGAAGAGTGTTCCTCATAAAGCCGTGGATAACACCTTAAACTAACTAGATAATGGAAATAATATGTGCTTCCATTCACATGGGACAAATGTACTTAACAAAACTGAACTCAAAACTGTCTATATATAGACTACCGCTTCTTTTCAAAGTAAACTTCAAGTAATCTTCTAGAATACAATGATTGAGAACCATTGTTACTTCTGCAGCTCTTTCAACTGCAGTAGGGGTCCATGACACTATCCCAGCCTACTCTTCTTTATTTTTTAAATTTGCGTTGTATAAATGATCACGTGAGCAGTTCATTCAATTTCATCTCATACTGAGCCAGTTTTCGTCGTTTCATCAGAGAAGATACATCAAATGATTTGATCGATCTTATCAAAGGTAACACCGAATCTTTTGTCATTCAATAAGCTCAAGAGGTCCGTGTCGACTGTGACACGTCACGCTTGAGTGAACACGGCGCGACCCTTTTCATCTGACCAGGAAGGTCGATGAAGGATCAATGGTCGCTGACACAATGATCGGCCGGACAATGCCGTTGAGGTACTACAAGAAGTCGTTATAGAAGTACCAAAGTGCCATCAGTACTTGAGTCTTTTACATAGTGCCATCAGTACTTCAGCCTGTTACACAGTGCAATTGTACTTCAGCCTGTTACATGGTGCTATCAGTACTTCAGCCTGTTACACAGTGCCATCAGTACTTCAGCCTGTTACATGGTGCTATCAGTACTTCAACTTGTTACACGGTACTATCAGTACTTAACACCGTTACACGGTACTTCTCAAATGGATTCCCGTCATCACATCAGCAGGTCTTCCGTGTACGGTCTGCAAAGAAGTCTAAAAATAACGGGGGAAAACCCGTAAAACAAAGTTTTAGACTATAGATCCCTTATAAATGAGACATAACTAATGATTATGTTCAATACTTTACACACTGCGTGACAGACCGTGACAGACCTTGACAGACCGTGACAGACCCCTGTGATACTGCGGGCTGGAGTAAAACTCCAGTGACCCGTGGAGGTCAACTATAGCAGACGACAAACCATGCTATATAGAGATAACATACAGAATAGGACTGCATAAAGCTTTTTTATTTAAAAAAACAAATTACACAGACTATTTGTGTAAGGAAACAATAAATTAAAGCTTTATTATCAACATGAGCCGAAACGTTTACCATTATTTGTATTAGTTGATAATAAAGCTTTAATTTATTGTTTCCTTACACAAATAGTCTGTGTAATTTGTTTTTTTATATAGAGATAAACTTAAAATTCTTTAAATTAATTACAGCTTGATAGGATCATGGGAAGTTGGGCATCCTTTTACTTTTTCTTTTTTTTAACAGGCGGGTGGGACCACGACAGACAGAGAGAGAAAGAGAGAGAGAGAGAGAGAGAGAGAGAGAGAGGGAGAGAGAGAGAGAGAGAGAGAGAAAGAGAGAGACAGAGACATACAGAGACAAGACGGTGAAGTTAATATAAGGGTTTTGTAAAAAAGCTCACAGTGTCCGGCAATTAGTCTTTTATTCAGGGCCGTCGCCAGGAAGAGAAACCAGGAATTTATTCAGGGGCCATAACGGAAGGGGGGGGGCCGTCAGCCAGGCATGATTTGTTTTTGTTTTTTTTTTAATTTTGATGCTGTGCGCGTAGATATATTTTTGGACAATGATTCAAGTGACATGTAAAAATAAAGTTAAAAATTTAGCTTAAAGCGAAAATTGACGGAAAAACTTTTCTGCACCATGAACGGTTCGCTAGAGTCCCTCGGAATTTCGTGTTTTACGTCACAATTTTCTGAAAATAATATAATTTATTCATCAAATACGTCACGTATATGTCCTCTGGTGACTCTCACTTATTTTTGGGGATGTAAACATTGGAATATTTTTCTTCACTGTTACGACCCGCGGGGTACGTGGTGGTCAAAGTTATCTGCAGTACCAAGACTTTAAAATAAAAACAAAAATCAGTCACGTGTTCGATTCCTTGTGCTGGCACCCCTACGGGTAGATGATGCTCGTTTAAAATCTTGGCTGGTAGTTCATCTAGGAGAAGGAAACTCCGAATACAAATCCTCCGCTGCCTTGCGGCTATACCCGCTTTGCGCGAAAGTCTTTAGGAGTAAACACTGACAGAAAATCAGGAAATGGAGCACCTACAGGCGGTCTATACATAAGACTTATGTACATACCGGCAGCTCCTGCGACGCCAATGGCAGCCAAGCTGCATCGACGCAAGTCGCTCCCTTGGTTACACCATTGAAGTGGAGAGGGGGATATGGTGTATGGGCAGCAGCTAATTCTCCATAATACCCGCCCAGGCTTGCATCACCTCTGGAGAGGACACTGCAGCGTCGCCGCAATGTGTCGACAAAACACGGGCAGCAGCAGTTACCGGTTATAAGCTAAAGCTCAATTTTGTACTTATTGAAACCTTAAAAAATGAGTTAAGCGTTGTATTTGATCGATTAAAAACATCAACCTTGTCAGTTTGCACTTTTCTGGGAACTGGTAGAAGATCCAAAACGTCATCACACCCTCAACGTCTTAAAAAAATCACGGGGGAAAAAAAATCATGTTAAGCCTGGTCCCTATTGGAATTCAGGACGTGTTAGCGCATTTTCGTATTATGTATCAGTACTTATGTTAGATATCAGAATTATGTAGTTATCAGTAATTGTGTTTAGATTTTAGACATATTTTTATGAATTTTCTTGTGTAATGAATATACCTGACATTTTTTTTATTTAAAAGTCATTTCTTTACATTTAAAAAAAAAATATTTTCTCTTTAATCTAACTACAAGTCACCACAAATGATGACGTAACACTCTCTAAACTTTTACACATATTCTAATGACGTCAACTAAAAAAAAAAAAACAAATTCTTTTGCACCCTTTCGCACCACTCTTCAATGCCTGAAGGATTGTGCATTCGACTTCCGGCAATGGCGGCCGTTCCCTGCGCTAGTGTTACCTCTCGATTCGAAATATTTTTTGGTAGTTTTAACGGGGTTTTTTAACGGATCGAGTAACTGAGTGTTGATGCACAAATAGCAGGTCAGGACATACAAAAAACATATATACCTCATGGGTCTAGGACTTATGGATGCTGAGATCAAGGGTGATGACGGACGGATGGACGGACGGACAAAACGGGTGCAATAGCGCATTCGACTTCTCGAAAATGCGCTAAAAAGAAAAAAGAAGAAATGGCAATGATCGTATTTTCTTCGCTGTTTTAATAGGATTCTCGTTAAGATTCTCAATCATTTTTCAATCTCTGATCTTCGAACGAATTTAAAATAAACAACAAAAATTGTTTTAAACATATTATACCAAAAAAAAAAAAAAATAAATAAAAAAAAATAATAAGGTGGTTACAAATTTCAAAAAATTGAGTCAAAAAATTGTGTCAACGCTACTTCAAACAGATTTTTTAATAAATAAAAAAAATAAATGTAAATAAAGAAATTAAAAAGTAATTCAATTGATATACACATACAATACAAAATATATTTTAAATGTATAGTTAGCAAATAGCGACATGAATATTACCATAGTTTATAGCTCCACGCATTCAATTTAAAAAAAAAAACTACTTACCAGTCATACATATTAGTATTGGATTAATATTCTACTTCAACACATTTTTAATTAAAATCCAATAAACATTTAATGTTATTTAATTTGGCTTGAGACAAAAAAAAAGTAAAATTTATAAATTGATTTTTAACAACACGACCTTAAAAATAATTGTTGTAAGGTATCAAGTTAGTTGTTAATAATATTGTTGATAATGATGTGATTGTCTTCTGAAAATTGTTTCCAATTATTTTAATAAAATAAAAAAACATATCGGCAAAATGGGTGAAACGTTTAAAAAATGGGTAACACGTTTTAAACCATATAAATAAATAAATAAATATTTATATATATATAATTTATATAAGGGACTTAAAAATTAGCTGAATAACGTTAACTCTACTTCTGCTCAAGATTTAAAAATGGAATTGGTATTTTAAAGAAATTTTAGAACCCCAACATATATAACTCTGAAATTTTTAGCAGCAATTATAATATATTTAGAAAAGATAGAACAGACAACCATGGTGGCGTCCTACTTGCAATAAAATCAACTCTCATAGCCGAAGAAATTAGCACACAACCAAACTCTAATATAGAATCTGTTTTTTGCAAAATAGTTACACCAAACTCATCACCCTTTATTGTAGGCAGTATATATAGGCCACCAAATACAAACATAGAATACATGAGGAATCTCTGCAGTCAACTAATTTCTATTAAAGAAAATCATAAAAATGCTGTAATTTGGACTATGGGGGACTTAAATCTTCCAGATATAAATTGGAAAAACTATACAATTGATAGCCACCAAAATAATAAAGAAATTAATGAGCATTTCTTAGACACTATAAACAACATAAACCTAGAACAGATAGTAAAAAAAGCAACTAGGAAAAACAAAATACTAGATTGATTCCTAACAAACAGACCAGGACTTGTACTAGACTGCACAATAATTCCTGGGCTGAATGACCATGATATTGTTAGGGTAACCAACACAATAAAAACTAAAATAAATAAGATGCCTAGAAGAACAATATATCTTTGGAATAAATGCAACTTAATAAAATTACACCAATCAGCTTCTAATTTCCAACAAAATTTCCTAAGTAAATTCAGCATAGATAGCCCACTAGAAGAAATATGGAAGGAAATATAAACAAATCTAAAAACCATAATGGATCAGAATGTTCCAACAAAAATAACTTCAAATAGAATTAATAAATGCTGGTTCAATTTTAAATTTAAAAAGTATGCAAACTAAAGGAGAATTTATTTAAGAAATTTAAGGCTACCCATTTAGAAATGATACACAAAAAAATCCTTAAAAATTAAACACTTGACACAAAAACTTAGCCATAACCTCCAAAATAATTATATAAACAATGTGATAACTAAAGATAACAAAAACTTATGGTCCTTTATCAAATAAAAAATGGAGCCTTCAGGTATAGCCACACTAAAAGGCTCTAATAATAAAACCTATAATGATAATGAGACTAAAGCTAATCTCCTTAACACATATTTTGCATCATCATTTTCTGCCTCAGGTGACAAGGAAATTTCAATAAATTTAAATAAAATGGAAGAAATAGGTAACATAACTGTAGATGAGATAGGTATACATTCACTCCTAAAAAACTTAAAAATAAACAAAGCTACTGGCCCAGATGAATTGCCTGCCAGGTTATTAAAAGAATTAAGCAATGAACTGTCCTCAATCCTTGTAGTTCTTTTTCAAGGTACTCTAAACCAGGGTAAAGTGCCCCGGGATTGGAAATTAGCCAATGTAACGCCTCTCTTTAAGAAAGGTGATGAGTCCGACCCTGTATCACTTATTAGTATCACCTGTAAATTACTGGAACACATAATATATAGCAGAATAGTTAACCACCTTGACAAATATAATGCCCTATGCCCACACCAACATGGCTTTAGAAAGAACAGATCATGTGAAACACAATTGATAGGTCTAATAGATGATCTATCAAAAGGCTTAGATAATAATGATCAAATAGATACAATATTACTAGACTTCTCAAAAGCATTTGACAAAGTTCACCACCTTAGTTTACTTAAAAAACTTAAATACTTTGGAATCTCAGGTCCCTTACATCACTGGATCCAAGATTTCCTATTGGGTAGGGAGCAAACTGTAATAATTAATGGATCTAAATCTACACCAATAAAGGTTAACTCAGGAGTTCCACAAGGAACTGTCCTAGGTCCCTTACTATTTTTAATTTATATAAATGACTTACCCAACAATATCTCAACAGGAACTAAAGTTAGGTTATTTGCTGATGATTGTATAATCTATAGAACAATCAAGTCAGAACAAGATAGCAAAATTTTACAAAAAGACTTAGATGAATTAATAAAATGGGAAACTAACTGGAGTATGTCCTTCCACCCAGAAAAATGTCAACTGCTAAGAGTAACAAAGAAAAAGAAACAAATAAATTCAAAATACTTCTTCCATGGAAAAGAACTAACCCAAACTAAAGATGCAAAATACTTAGGAGTCATAATAAATGAGAAACTATCCTGGAATCCCCATGTCAATGAAGTTATTAAAAAATCAAACAAAACCTTAGGCTTTATAAAAAAAAAACTTTTACAAATGTAACAAAGTTATAAAGCTAAAAGGCTACCTCCCCCCTGGTGAGACCTATACTAGAATATGCATCTTCTGTATGGGACCCATCCACCAAAGAAAATATTGATAAGCTAGAACAAATCCAAAAAAAGAGCTGCCAGATTCATTACTGGAGAATATTCAAAACTGACAAGAGTAACACCATTAGTTAAATCATTAAACCCTGAAACACTAGAGGATAGAAGAACCAAGAGTAAATTACTAATTATACATAAGGCTATTAATTCTAATTTAGAAATACAACACAAAGATAACTTAATACAACCCTCAGGTAGACATAAAGATAAAAACACCTTTCTTATTCCATATGCAAGAACAAACACATACAAGTTTTCTTTCTTTCCGTCCGGTATTCGGGCGTGGAATGGGTTGCCTGAAGAAACCAGGAAAGCCAACACTTTATCATCATTTAGAACTCTAGTAAGAATACAGGACTAAACACAGACCATAGAAATACGTGGGACGCAATAATCTTCTGTACAGAAGGAGCTTCTGTAACATATAAGATAAGAAGAAGATAACTTCAGCTAACCCTTCAAAATGAAATATATTTTAGAGTTGTATGACAATATTTACATTTCTTGTCAAAGTAACTTCAAGGTTAGTTGTGAAAACATCTTTCTAAGTAAGTTGTTAATTATCGCCATGTTCGAAATATTGACTGTAATGTCATCATTATTTGCCAAACAGATCAAAGTAGACCATAAAATGAATCGACACAAGTCTGTTTCTCAAAAGGGACGGGGAAAGAAACACAGGGAGAAACGTGAAGAAAGAATTAAAATCCAAAAACGTAATTGCCCAATTTTTTAAACACAGCGATGCTCCAAAACCTAATATCTCTGCTGAATCTGAAGATGTTTCCTTTCCCATCAACATTCCGCCAGGGATAGCCATATACTGAGATAGTATGTTAGTGTAAAAATGCAGAATCATACCTTACCATACTAATTGTACACCATTTAGATAACCATAACAGGCTAGTACATATTAAAAAATAATATACCCAGATACTACACTTAATAACGCATTGGTATAATTGTACCGTTTTAAGTAACCCGTTTCATAGACCTATCTCATTAATGTATTTCTTCAATCCCGCCATCTGTATTCGCTGTTTTTCCTACTTGCAGTCAAACTTTTACTTGCGAGAATGTGCAACTCACCAAGTATGGTATTGGTATTCATAAATGAAGCCATCATTGTCGCTGTCGGATAAGTCTATATTTATATCATTTTGTATACATATTTCAAGGTTTTTGGCCTATTGGAACCCGGGAAAAGGCTCCATCCACGAGATGGTGCCCAGAGGGGCCCACACATACCCAGTTGTAAGGGTCCCAAAAAGTTATGGCGCTGGCCCTATTTTAACCACACAGTTACTATTTCTGTTTGCATCACAAGAAGCGTTCACGATTTCAGTGTCTTAAATTTTGATAGTTTCCGCCATAAAAATGGTTTGCTCTGTTCGACTAATGGTCGAGTTCTTTAGAGTACGCGCGCTATTCTGCCCTTTTATACATATCTAGTAAGTCATTACTACAGAACAATGCAATAATAGAGTCGTATGAAGTGGTCATTTAACAAATGATAGGGTTTTGATTTGGGTCAAACAGACACCCCCCCCCCGTAGACAAGACTGCCTTTACATGGTCGCGGCTAACTCAAGAAAACGTTTAACCATGCATTGTGATGGTTAGTCTTTGAGGGATTTCACTACAAGTCTATGTGATAGCTGAACCTGATAGGTGATCAACTCGTGGTCAACTCGTGGTCAACTTATGATCAACACGTGGTCAACTTATGATCAACTGGTGGTCAACTCGTGGTCAGCTCATGGTCAACTTATGATCAACTGGTGGTCAACTCATGGTCAACTTATGGTCAATTCGTGGTCAACTCGTAGTCAACTCGTGGTCAACTTATGATCAACTCGTGGTCAACTCGTAGTCAAATCGTGGTCAACTTATGATCAACTCGTGGTCAACTCGTAGTCAAATCGTGGTCAACTGATAGGAAGCACATGGGAGAGTTTCAAGCGGTATATCGTACAAGTGTGAATTGATTGGTTCGTTAGGACTAAAAGAGAGAGAGAAAAAGTGAGAGAAAGAAGAGAGAAAGGCGCAGGGGCATTAGAGTCCAAAGTCGGGCCCGCGGGCCAAATATAACCCGACCTTAAATTTTAAATGGGCCGCGGCCTCTTCTTAAATAAGAAACGGACTCCCGGATGTTTGTATCGACGATTTTAAAAGTCGAAACTTCAGGATGTTATAAGTAAAGAAAATACGGTGTAGTCAAATGATAACGAAAATCCATATTATTTTATTATTGACCTACTTATATGTGCTATTATTGACCTACTTATACGTGCTGTTAGTGACCAACTTATATGTGCTGTTAGTGACCAACTTATATGTGCTGTTATTGACCTTCTTACTTATATGTGCTGTTATTGACCTACTTATACGTGTTTTATGACCTACTTACTTATATGTGCTGTTATTGACCTACTTACTTATATGTGCTGCTATTGACCTACTTATACCTGCTGTTTATGACCTACTTACTTATTATGTGGGTTTTTTTACCTACTCCCCCTCCATCCCTGACCCACCCACCCTGCCACAACATCCCAGCCCTCCCATTTCGGACGTCGTCACGTGGTATAAGATGGTGCTAAACTTTGTTTTGACCAAAGAACTCGATCAAGGAACATTTATAACTTTCTAATTCTCTTTTACATTAAATAAAGCAAACTATTTCACGTATCTGCATTTAATATTTCATAGAAATTTTTTATTTGCTTACGATTATAATCTTTAGATCTATGCATTTTTTGTAGAAAATGTTTTGAAAACTTCATCTTTTGGAAGAACCGTCCGTAAATGGCCTATTTTTCATACCACGTTCCCCTCGTCACATATCGTAACATAAATGTAGACCCCCACAAAGCTTCCCCCCCTCATAAAAGCCGTAATTTTCTATTTGATAATGAGCTTGTTTCAAATCACTTTTATGTCATCTAAGTATGTATTAGTGTAAAGCTTCACTCTAATATCGTAACACGCTTGAAGCCGTGTAAAGCGTTATTAAATAAATTGTAAGCAATCAAATACTTAAGTGGAACCTTAATTTAAATTTGCGCTTTTTTTATATGACGACACATATCTTAAACACCCCCCCTTTCGTCACACAGCGTCACAAGTCTTTGACCTCCTCCCCCTAGGTGTATGACGTCATTTAAGGACGGCTGCTAGGAGAATACTTGTAATGTAGACGATATTAAGGACTGCGAAAACGTTTTTTTTGTTTTTTTTTAATTATCTGTCATCAGGCCAAAATAGGAGCCCTCGCTACCTCCCCGTCACATCGCACTCCTCCCACGAGCGTTACTCATTAACATCAATTAAACGAGCGGCTGACAACCTTTTTCCCCTGCTGTCGTTTAGCCTCGCCTTGGCATCGCTTGGTATCTCTGTGTGAGTCTCACGGGGAGATTGGCGAGTGTTCGAATATCAGAACGAGGCTGCTGCGAGTAGCAAAGTCACCGGGGGATGCCATATCTCATGACCTTGTCAGCGGTTCTCATACCAAATGACATGTGGATACAAACAACAACATTTTTAAAAAAACAAGCTGAGATAGGTTTCATTGTCTATTAACTGACACGTATGTTATAAAACCTTGCAAAACAAAGTCATGTTTGAAAAGAAATGTGAATTATATTTCATCTGTGTTTTAAAGTTAACTTTGTACGATTTCATTGCTGTGGTTTTAGCAAACATTCAGATAATTGTTTCCCTTTTCGGCTTCCTTGCCCTCTTAACCGCACCGTCTACATCTGGACTTCAGCGTGGAATGGGTCGCCTGAAGAAACCAGGAAAGCCAACACTTTATCATCATTTAAAACTCTAGTAGGAATACAGGACTAAACACAAACCATAGAAATATGTAGGACGCAATAATCTTCTGTACAGAAGGAGCGTCTGTAACATATAAGATAAGATAAGATATTATTACTTGACAAACACTTCGAGTCAAACATTCTCTTCAACATCTCTTTAATTTTGGCTACGACATCCAGTTCCTATTCGTTTTCCAAGATCTCAAAGTTGACAATGATAATTGCGCTCTCGTATACTTTTCTTTCTTGGACTCTTCTTCCCAATCGTGTGTGCTTCTTTAATGATTAACTTAAGCGCATAAGTCCAGTGCCGCCATTTGTCCAATCATTGAAATTCTTTATATATTAGCC
>MUZC01000228.1:276425-294007 GCA_002072015.1 Radix auricularia | reverse complement strand
AGCTTTAGCGGGCGAGATCGTGGTGGTGCTCGCATGGACTTTAGAAATAGGAGAGGAGCCGGTGATAATAAATGCTACAAATGTAACAGACCTGGTCATTTTGCCATAGACTGTGAAAGGGGCATTGATTCAAGTGCTCGTTGTAACTGCAACAGCCCTGTGCATGTTTAGCGTGACCATCCTGAAGTACTTTAACACGGCTCGTTTTGCGCTGGCAAGGGTTCTGAGAATAGTGCCTGTTCCTGTTGAGAGTCACGTTCTTACAAGGCACAGTCATCCCTGGATTAATTTAAGTTCTATGTATTGAGACACTGACTCTAAAGAATATTAATATTACGTTCATGTTGATTTTTGTGTGATTACTCTGTTAATATAATATTTTGAGTTGTTATAAGTCATAAATTATTGGGTTTGAAATGTATACTGATTTTTGGGTTTGAAATGTATACTGATCTGTATGTAAATGCTTTGTCGATATATTGGAGAGCAATATTAATAGTTATTGTACTTAAGAGGAAATGGTAGTAGTGTTCAGGGATATTTGAAAGTATATGTCCATAGAATATGTTAAGAAGTAATCATGGTAATGAGTAAAGTTGAAAATTGGTCATTTGAGATTATGGAAATTTGTCGACCTCGAAAAATTTCTGGAAAGGGGGCATATGTCACAGGTGACCAATTTGCTCTTATAACTTGTTGTTGTGAGTTGCGCACGGTGGTATGTTTGATGTTTGCTTTTGTGGTATTAGAAGTTAGTGGGGCGAGAGCGTGAAAAAAATGATTGTGTTGTTGACGTCATGGATATGTGTAGAAAGTGGGAGAGTTTTGGTGTGTTCGTTGTAGTTGCAAGTAGAAATCTGGATTAAAGTTTGTTGTCTTTCTAGCAGTGCCTTTATTTCTGTGTAACGGTAGTGTGTATGAATCTAGGAGCAAGCAGTCAAAATATAAGTTTTAGGGACGCTTGTGACACTGACGTCATCACTCGCTCTCATCACCTCAGACGGTTCGAACTCAGAACTGACGTCATCACTCGCTCTCATCACCTCAGACGGTTCAAACTCAGAACTGACGTCATCACTCGCTCTCATCACCTCAGACTGTGTTCAAACTCAAAACTGACGTCATCACTCGCTCTCATCACCTCAGACTGTGTTCTAACTCGGAACTGACGTCATCACTCGCTCTCATCATTCTCTCTCATCACCTGAGACGGTTCAAACTCAGAACTAACGTCATCACTCGCTCTCATCACCTCAGACGGTTCAAACTCAGAACTGACGTCATCACTCGCTCTCATCACCACAGACTGTGTTCAAACTCAGAACTGACGTCATCACTCGCTCTCATCACCTCAGACTGTGTTCTAACTCAGAACTGACGTCATCACTCGCTCTCATCACCTCAGACTGTGTTCAAACTCAGAACTGACGTCATCATTCGCTCTCATCACCTCAGACTGTGTTCTAACTCAGAACTGACGTCATCACTAGCTCTCATCACCTATGACGGTTCAAACTCAGATCTGAAGTCATCACTCGCTCTCATCACCTCAGACTGTGTTCAAACTCAGAACTGACGTCATCACTCGCTCTCATCACCTCAGACTGTTCTAACTCAGAACTGACGTCATCACTCGCTCTCATCACCTCAGACGGTTCTAACTCAGATCTGAAGTCATCACTCGCTCTCATCACCTCAGACGGTTCAAACTCAGATCTGAAGCCATCACTCGCTCTCATCACATCAGACTGTGTTCAAACTCAGAACTGACGTCATCACTCGCTCTCATCACCTCAGACTGTGTTCTAACTCAGAACTGACGTCATCACTCGCTCTCATCACCTCAGACGGTTCTAACTCAGATCTGAAGTCATCACTCGCTCTCATCACCTCAGACGGTTCTAATTCAGAACTGACGTCATCACTCGCTCTCATCACCTCAGACTGTGTTCTAACTCAGAACTGACGTCATCACTCGCTCTCATCACCTCAGACGGTTCAAACTCAGATCTGAAGTCATCACTCGCTCTCATCACCCCAGACTGTGTTCTAACTCAGAACTGACGTGATCACTCGCTCTCATCACCTCAGACGGTTCAAATTCAGAACTGACGTCATCACTCGCTCTACTCACCTCAGACTGTGTTCAAACTCAGAACTGACGTCATCACTCGCTCTCATCACCTCAGACGGTTCGAACTCAGAACTGACGTCATCACTCGCTCTCGTCACCTCAGACGGTTCGAACTCAGAACTGACGTCATCACTCGCTCTCGTCACCTCAGACTGTGTTCGAACTCAGAACTGACGTCATCACTCGCTCTCATCACCTCAGATGGTTCAAACTCAGAACTGACGTCATCACTCGCTCTCATCACCTCAGACGGTTCGAACTCAGAACTGACGTCATCACTCGGTCTCATCACCTCAGACGGTTCAAACTCAGAACTGACGTCATTACTCGCTCTCATCACCTCAGACGGTTTGAACTCAGAACTGACGTCATCACTCGCTCTCATCACCTCAGACTGTGTTCTAACTCAGAACTGACGTCATCACTCGCTCTCATCCCCTCAGACGGTTCGAACACAGAACTGACGTCATCACTCGCTCTCATCACCTCAGACGGTTCGAACTCAGAACTGACGTCACCAACGACCAGACATTGGAGAGTTTTAATTGGCTATTACTTTAAATGGATATAAATAAATCTGAGACAATTAAACTGTCAATAAAAATATGGAAAGAAGTCACGGCAAGAGAGCTTTAAGAAATGTTTGTAGCTGCAAAAATTTTGGTATTCAAATATAGACGAACTTTATTGTTTATGTGTGAATCCTTGCAGCTATAGCGACATACGTGTTAGTAACGTATTTGTTAGCAACGTATTTGTTTGTAACGTATTTGTTAGCAACGTATTTGTTAGCAACGTATTTGTTATCAAAGTATTTTTTATCAACGTATTTGTTAACAACGTATTTGTTATCAACATATTTGTTATCAACGTATTCGTTATCAACGTATTTATTATCAACGTATTTGTTATCAACCTATTCGTTAAAATCTTATTTGTTATCAACATATTTGTTATCAACATATTTGTTAACAACGTATTTGTTATCAACGTATTTATTATCAACGTATTTGTTATCAACCTATTCGTTATCAACTTATTTGTTATCAACATGTTTGTTATCAACGCATTTGTTATAAACGTATTTGTTATCAAAGTATTTATAAACGTATTTGTTATCAACGTATTCGTTATCAACGTATGTATTATCAACGTATTTGTTAATAACTTATTTGTTATCAACATATTTGTTATCAACGTATTTGTTATCAACGTATCAATAATGAACGTATTGGTAGTTAGTTGTTGGTAACATCGTCCAGAATACAAAACTACTTCAAAGGGGGGTAATTGTTGATCATCCGAGAGTCATAAAATATGCAAGTAATAAACACGCCCCGGGTGCTGCAGTGGAAAACAAAGTCCAGGTCTCAGCTACTAAAATATTGTTGCCAAACATGTCATCTGCCACTCTGTTGTTGATGAACTCGTGGCGAACACTGGTGGGCTACCATCACTACAAGCTGTGAAACTCATCCAAGGGGTAATCAAACATGTGCTGTCACACCTACCATCTTTTGTAACACCTACCATCTCTTGTAACACCTACCATCTCTTCCAACACCTACCATCTAACACCTACCATATCTTGTAACACCTACCATATCTTGTAACACCTACCATCTCTTGTAACACCTGCCATCTCTTCTAACACCTACCATCTAACACCTACCATCTAACACCTACCATCTCTTGTAACACCTACCATCTCTTGTAACACCTACCATCTATCACCAACCATCTCTTGTAACACCTACCATCTCTTGTAACACCTACCATCTCTTCTAACGCCTACCATCCAACACCTACCATCTCTTGTAACACCTACCATCTCTTGTAACACCTACCATCTCTTCTAACACCTACCATCTAACACCTACCATCTTTTGTAACACCTAACATCTCTTGTAGCACCTGCCATCCCTTGCAACACCTACCAACTCTTCTAACACATACAATATAACACCTACCATCTCTTCTAACGCCTACCATCCAACACCTACCATCTCTTGTAACACCTACCATCTCTTGTAACACCTACCATCTCTTCTAACACCTACCATCTAACACCTACCATCTCTTGTAACACCTACCATCTCTTGTAACACCTACCATCTCTTGTAACACCTACCATCTAACACCTACCATCTCTTGTAACACCTAACATCTCTTGTAGCACCTGTCATCTCTTGTAACAACTACCATCTCTTGTAACACCTGCCATCTCTTGTAACACCTACAATATAACACCTACCATCTCTTGTAACACATACAATCTAACACCTACCATCTCTTGCAACACCAACCATCTCTTGTAACACCTACCATCTCTTGTAACAACTACAATCTAACACCTAACATCTCTTGTAACAACTACCATCTAACATCTACCATCTCTTTTAACACCTACCATCTAACACCTACCATCTCTTGTAACAACTACCATCTCCTTTAACACCTACCATCTTTTGTAACTCCTACCATCTAACACCTACCATCTCTTGTAACAATTACCATCTCCTTTAACACCTACCATCTAACACCTACCATCTTTTGTAACTCCTACCATCTAACACCTACCATCTTTTGTACCTCCTACCATCTCATACAAGGGGTGCTAACTCTGCTAAATCTTATCATTTCTGGTAACACTTATTCCTCCAATCACCAACGAGTAATCCAAAAGTTTAGGGTCACGTGATATTTGATGTCCTATTCACAACTTGTCTGAGAGCTAATCCCGATAAAATCCCTTTGCGTGGAAACAAAATTCTGTTTAAATCCTGCCGTTAGAAACTGGAGACCGTTTAATCTAGATTTTACAAGCTTCATGTAACAGGTCAGACCTAAGAGCAACTGGGATAAGGCTTTAGGTCATGTAACATCAGGTGTTTGGGCAGGAGGGCGAGTGGTCATGTTTAGGTCAGACCTAAGAACAACGGGTGTAAGACTTTTGGTCATGTAACATCAGGTCTCTGGGGCAGGAGGGCGAGTGGACATGTTCAGGTCAGACCTAGAAACGTCTCGTTAAAGGCTTTAGTTTTTCTCTGAATTTTTTTCCCTCGCTGAGGTCTATAAATAGAAACGGATTATTTCCAACAGAAGATCGCCTTTAAGAAGAAAGAGAAACATTCACTTTGGTTATTAGAAACATTCACTTTGGTATTCACCTATAGTTTATGAATTACCAGCTGTGATCAATAGTTTATGATTGACCAGCTGTGACCTGTTGTTTATGATAGACCAGCTGTGACCTGTTGCTTATGATAGACCAGCTGTGACCTATAGTTAATGAATAGTTTAAGTGAAATGTCGTAAACATTAAAGAACGTTTCAGAGTAATGTTGTCATGGCAACACGAGCGAGCCACTCACAACAAAGACGGCCACTAATGAGCAGGTCTTGTTGACGTTCATACATTTCAAACATTTCACGAAGCTGACTAGACGTTATCTAGTCTAATATTTTGTTCAACCAAACCGCCAATGAAAAAAAAAATGTATTTTCTATTTATAAAAAACTAAGTTCAATATCAGAATCTCAAATTGGCTGAATATTAAATGTTTGTTTTTAGTTTCTGTAGAAAAATACTTTCCTCCAGTTAGTCTGAATATGAATGAAAATATGAATAAACCTTTGGGAAATGCAAATTCGTTAGCAGCGATAGAATGGACTACATTAAATATTGTCTGTAGCAGAGCCCCATCAAGACAATAAGGTCTCTCTCATGTTTAATTTATTTCAACGTTTTACTTTCTATTTCCTTCAATTCTTTTACGACTGACAGATGGAAGATGTTTTCGTGAGCTTTGCACAACTTGTGTTTTTATGGGGGTTCTTCAATCACGTGAGCTTTGCACAACTTGTGTTTTGTATGGGGGTTCTTCAATCACGTGAGCTTTGCACAACTTGTGTTTTGTATGGGGGTTCTTCAACCACGTGGGCTCACACATAATGTCATGTAGGAACAATTTTAGTTTTGACATTAAAATTGGACACTTTCTTGGACTGTCGAAGCTTATTCAGTATGCGCCGGTTGCTTTTTTTTATATTTTCGTACATGGCTTTAGCTTTCCCCATGTCAGCAGCTGACTGTATGTTGTAGCAGAGGTTAAACCAGTAGGTATTGTCGCATTGACATGCGACTTTTTAGGGATGTGACATGGCTGCTTTTAATGCGGCCTCTTGGGTGTAGGCTTTTTCTTTTAAGTCTTAAGAGAGTTCCTGCTGGCTTCAGTGACAGGTTATATCTCGTCCCAATGTGTATCAAACCAGTCCATGTTTTTGTAGGATTTTTTTTACCATGGGGGGGGGGGGCACATGTACCCACTATTCAGGGGCCCCAAAATTTATAGCGGTGGCCCTGCTGCTGTACAAGAAACAGTAACTTGGCTCTGTCTGGGTGAAGGCCCCACACTCACAGCCATGTTTGTTTATCCATATAGCCGAAATTTGTTAATCGTTTACAAGGGATGATGCGATGCATATACATCAATCCACGACCTCAACGATGATAGGATACAATACTCAAACATCAATACACGACCTCAACGACAATACGATTTACGACTTGATAGACGTGCTTGCGACAAGAGCTATTATAACACAAGAGTTGTTTACCTTTAGGATTTTACTCTGTGGAGAGTCTCCATCGCTAGACTTAGGAAGAGTCTCAACTAGACTATCACATTCACCAGCCAGCAGTATTGCTTTAAGTGATCTAGAAATGATTTTGTTCTTAAATAACCCGTATCTTATCTCAATAACTTGTTTTGTTTATTTGTTATATTCTGTACTTGTTTAGTTTGTTTAAGCTGTACATTCTGTACTTGCCATTAAAGTATGTTTATGTTGTATTTTCTGTACTTGCCATATTTATCCAAACCGCCTAAAGCTAAGTGCACAATGTGTGCTTTCCCGACAGCAATAATTTGAAAAGTGAATCTAAAAAACTTTTGCTGATGATGACTTCACTTAATCTCATTTCGTTACTGCAAAATCTTTTGTCCGCATTCAGACAGTTAATAACCAAATTTAACCCCATACTGGCTAAGAACAACGATTTAACTAATGAATTAATTGACATTGCTGACAGATTCCGTTTTACAATACACGGCCTTGTCAAGTACACATCACTGCAAGACCTCGCTACAGCCTCGTGACATAAAACAAATATGGAATATTTTGTTATCGTCTGCTCTCGTAATGGTGGGCTCTATAAATAGATGTCAGGACAGTTGGGCGGGAAATTCCGTCTGTAGACGAGCGGTCAAAACAACTGAACATGCGCATCGGCTCCAGGAATCGAAATTCTGTCACGTCGTCTGCCCAGAAAATGACGTGCGTCGTTCAATAACGAGGTCAACAACGTCCATTCGGCCACTGGTCAGCGTCGTATGTAGTCTGTCTGGTGTCTGAGTCAAGGTGACCAGTGGGCTGGACCTGACTGTTCACTGGAAGCTGTTAATTTGCAGCTTGGACACGAGTTGCCCAGTGTCCGTTGAGAGTGCCTTATTTTGTGATTTTATGAATGGTAAAAATGTTGTGAGTTACCTCAGTCATGGCCTACAGTTTCACGATCAATTCTACCCTGTGTTAAACACTACACTACCATCTCAGCAATATACCCACAATTTACCCTTTTTACCCACCATATATTTTCTATATTGATTCAGAATACTGTCATTTCTCTATTACACAATGTAAAAATACCTCTCCCCCCACCTTTTAGCCAACGTCAGTAGTACTCAGGATTATATTTCTTTTTTGCTTGTTTTTAAGGTTAATACAATTGTCCCTAAGTTTGGGTCAAAGGGGAGGTGTCTTGTATGAAAGTACATTACCTATCACCATATTTCAGGTAGAAGTGAGGTGTCTTGTATGAAGGTACATTACCTTAACCCATGTTCAGGTAGAAGTGAGGAAGTGAGGTGTCTTGTATGAAGGTACATTACCTTAACCCATGTTCAGGTAGAAGTGAGGTGTCTTGTATGAAGGTACATTACCTTAAACCATGTTCAGGTAGAAGTGAGGTGTCTTGTATGAAGGTACATTACCTTAACCCATGTTCAGGTAGAAGTGAGGTGTCTTGTATAAAGGTTTATTACCTTAACCCAAGTTCAGGTAGAAGTCTGGTGTCTTATATGAAGGTACATTACCTTAACCCAAGTTCAGGTTTCTGATTCCAAATCCCCTTTCCTCATTGACCTACTCCAGATAACGTTATCGTCTGCTGGTCTCAGCTGCTTAAGTTAGGCGAGTCATCAGACTGGACATTTCTAGTTTTACAATACTGGACATTTCTAGTTTTACAATACTGGACCTTTTTAGTTTTACAATACTGGACATTTCTAGTTTTACAATACTGGACATTTCTAGTTTTACAATACTGATTATTTTTAGCATTTCTGTAAGGTTTTCAAGTTGTCTAGAAACTTTGCGTGAGTTTATCAAACCTCCAGTGGGTAACCCGCCAAACAAAGAGATTAATCAAATAACTTGTTAGGACTTGTCTTTGTGGATTATGATCTCCTGTGGCACCACCGTCTTTGTGGATTATGATCTCCTGTGGCACCACCGTCTTTGTGGATTATAATCTCCTGTGGCACCACCGTCTTTGTGGATTATGATCTCCTGTGGCACCACCGTCTTTGTGGATTATGATCTCCTGTGGCACCACCGTCTTTGTGGATTAGGATCTTTGGTGGCACCACCATCTTTGTGGATTATGATCTTTGGTGGCACCACCGTCTTTGTGGATTATAATCTCCTTTGGCACCACCAACTTTGTGGATTATAATCTTTGGTGGCACCACCGTCTTTGTGGATTATAATCTCCTGTGGCACCACCGTCTTTGTGGATTATGATCTCCTGTGGCACCACCGTCTTTGTGGATTATAATCTCCTGTGGCACCACCGTCTTTGTGGATTATAATCTCCTGTGGCACCACCGTCTTTGTGGATTATGATCTTTGGTGGCACCACCGTCTTTGTGGATTATGATCTTTGGTGGCACCACCGTCTTTGTGGATTATAATCTCCTGTGGCACCACCGTCTTTGTGGATTATGATCTTTTGTGGCATCACCGTCTTTGTGGATTATGATCTTTTGTGGCACCACCGTCTTTGTGGATTATGATCTTTTGTGGCACCACCGTCTTTGTGGATTATGATATTTTGTGGCACCACCGTCTTTGTGGATTATGATCTTTTGTGGCACCACCGTCTTTGTGGATTATGATCTTTTGTGGCACCGTCTTTGTGGATTATGATCTTTTGTGGCACCACCGTCTTTGTGGATTATGATCTTTTGTGGCACCACCGTCTTTGTGGATTATGATCATCTGTGGCACCACCGTCTTTGTGGATTATAATCTCCTGTGGCACCACCGTCTTTGTGGATTATAATCTCATGTGGCACCACCGTCTTTGTGGATTATAATCTTTGGTGGCACCACCAGGAACTGTTACCAACATGTCAGCAGCTTAGGTCACGTGTCATGATGTAGCCATTAATTATGTATGTGTGGTTTGTGTGTTGGTGCGTGGCTTCGTATGTGGGTGTAGATTTCTATCTGCGGATATGTGCCTGTGGGTGTGTGGATGTGTGGTATTGGTACGTGGCATCGTATGTGGGTTTTACTGGGCATAGACATCTATCTGGTTGTATGTACCCGAGTGTGTGTGTGTGTGTGTGTGATTGTGTGGTTGGGTTTCGTTGCGGGTGTGTGGGATTTTGATTGTTTGAGATCGTACTAAATTATAAATGATCAAAGGCATTTTCTATATTGTTTTGTTTTTCGGTAGTTTATATAATAATTGTATTGTTTACCCAAGTAATATTTAAATTATCAAAATTAAAAAAAAAAAATTATTACAATTTAAAGAATAAAATTAAACTGTAGATCTACAAGTAAATATCAAAGTCAGAAGGAAAAAAAAAACCGATTAATTTCGATTTTTAAAAAAGGCTATTTAAAAAAAAAAAAAAGTTCAATATTTGTTAAAATTCCTTAATTGTTTCTCCAAGTTTGTAGTAATTGGCTTGTCAATAATACAGCACGCGGACGTTTTTTTGTATTGGTCAGACTGTAGGTTTTTATCACGAGGCGAGAGTTACATCAGAAATTGAGATTTCAAATAAATTGACAGATTAGCCATGGGAGGGTTAAACGCAAGTAATTCTATTTCAATTAATTTTTTGGATAACATTTGATATCAGAGAACAAGACGTGTACAATTACGTTAGTAACTCGATTTTAACACACACAAAAAATATAACTAAATTGTTAATGACAAATTGTACATCGGGTAAGTCTGGCTATTTAGGGGTTGAAATTTGATGAGTTAAATCCCGTGTCTAGCATTCGATTCTGTCTTGAGGCTCATTAAAATCTTGGATTTCCAATAAACACTTGGAGCTTTTTTTTTTTTTTTTTAAGAACACGTCTGCAGCAGTCAAACTGAGCAATCCAAGCTTTCTACTGCTTCAACGGCTCGGCGTTTGATTAGAGTATCGACACGGGATAATCCTATTGATGCAGACCGGTCTAAATGGATTATCGACCCCTGATGGGCTGGGGTCACCCTAGAACCGACCCGCCGTGTTCCTGATGCCACAGTTGCCTGCCCCTGACACTGCCGCCCCCGGGGGGGTAGGAAGGAGTTACCTCCCCGCCGAGAAGATTATGGGCTTTAGTTGTCGGTGTTATTTAAGATATTTATTAATGAAATGAGCAGCGGCCGGGTAGTTTGGTGTTATCGCTTGTCGGGGGCGTGGGGGAGGGGGCAGGGGGGGCTTCTCAGCTCTTAATTTCAACTACTTAGGTATATCATCTATTACATAGGTCGACACGGTTCTCCTTAATGTAGCCAATCCCAATAAATTATAAGATGAATTCTTGGATTTGCGGAATAATTCTTCAGCACGTAAACTAATTAAAAATTGCTCCCAAGATTCTGGTGTGGTGTGTAGCGTGTATGTGTGTGGTGTGTGGCATGTATGTGTGTGGTGTGTGGCGTGTATGTGTGTGGTGTGTAGCGTGGATGTGTGTGGTGTGTAGCGTGTATGTGTGTGGTGTGTGGCGTGTATGTGTGTGGTGTGTGGCGTGTATGTGTGTGGTGTGTAGCATGGATGTGTGTGGTGTGTAGCGTGTATGTGTGTGGTGTGTAGCGTGTATGCGTGTGGTGTGTAGCGTGTGTGTGTGGTGTGTAGCGTGTGTGTGGTGTGTAGCGTGCATGTGTGTGGTGTGTAGCATGTATGCGTGTAGTGTGTATGTGTGTGGTGTGTAGCGTGTATGTGTGTGGTGTCTGGCGTGTATGTGTGTGGTGTGTGGCGTGTATGTGTGTGGTGTGTAGCGTGGATGTGTGTGGTGTGTAGCGTGTATGTGTGTGGTGTGTAGCGTGTGTGTGTGTGGTGTGTAGCGTGTGTGTGTGGTGTGTAGCGTGTATGTTTTTGGTGTCTAGCGTGTATGTGTGTGGTGTGTAGCGTGTATGTGTGTGGAGTGTAGCGTGTATGTGTGTGGTGTGTAGCGTGTATGTGTGTGGTGTGTAGCATGCATGTGTGTGGTGTGTAGCATGTATGCGTGTAGTTTGTATGTGTGTGGTGTGTAGCGTGTATCTGTGTGCTGTATATCACACACATCAATTGTCACGATGTTCACCTCTCGTGCAGTTCAACTTGTGACTGCATATTTTCTCACTAAGAGAAATAAATTAATTAAACGTCGAGGATGACACGAGGTTGGCATTAATAAAAACTCAGCCGCGAATTTAAAAAAATGGATAGTAACGTGAATATTCAAATATCGCAATAAATTAATTAGTTAGCTACTTTCAAATGATTTATATTACAAATTAATTTTCGTTGATTTTTGTCTTAATTCACTAACTATATATTTTAAATTCGATTAGGGTCATGACAATAAAATTAATTCAGGATTAACATGTATCAGTTTCTATTATTATTAATTGATCCTCAAATATTTTTTTTTCTTTAGGAAATATGGCTCCACTTAGACAAAAAGTTCAAACACCCATGATGTTTTACAATAATAGCCCATGAAAAGGGTGAGGCGAGGGGATTGGCTACTTTTATGCTGATTTTTAAACCCAAGCCTATCAACTCTTTTATTGTGAACTGTGAGTTCAATATTTTCTTGCAAAAAATCCTTTAAATTAAATCTCCTCGTCCGTCCGTACGGCGGAAAAGCAAAAGTCGAAAATGACCAACTTCCCGTGATGCTATCGAGCTGAAATTTTGCACATAGACTTGTGTCACCCAGCAATGCATTCTTTCAAAATTTAAGATTGGTCGAATGTACCGTAATTAAATTAATGCAATTTTAGTTTATTTCTACATAAATGTATAATACCCGTCTGTTGTTGTTGACATCCACGAGTTTACCGAGTTCACTCAGACGATCGGTGACCACACCCCCACCCCCACCCATCCCCATTTGAGAAAATTTGCGAGTTAAGTCACTTTCAGTCTGTAAACGTTTGTTTTGAATAAAATCAATACTTTTAGTCCTGTTTCGTCCCCCTCAATTAACTAGCAACGCTGTTGAGCGGTGCCGGTTTAGGGCCAGGAGCGCCAGTACGGAATAGCAAAAGGTACCTATAGGAAACGCTTTTGGTCGCCAGCTCTGAGGAAACCTTCCGGTGGGGGTTAAACCCTAGTTAGGTCAGTGATGATCCCCACGCTTTGCGGCGATCTAAACTATATAGACTCGTAAGCTTTGCCGTGGTGGCGCCAAAGTGATACTATGTTGATAGCGAGTCACAGTAGGGAAATTCCACACCTCCCTCGGGAGGCACACTTTAGTGGGAGGCGTTTTCGGCCCAGTGCCCTGGACGCCCAGGCGGCCGCTTGTAGCAGCGACCGCTCCGGGGGGGGGGCTTCTCAGTCTTTACGTCCCTTAGGGGGCCAGAGGGCTGAGGGGGTTTTCCGGGAAGCCCCATGAAGAGCGCAGGCTCGGGACTGCTGATTTTCTTCCACATGTAGGATATTCAGTCCTGTCTCTTATATAAAGGATTTATAATCAAAAACTTTGTTTTTACTGGTTGTTTTTTTTTTGTTTCTGGTGAACTTTGAACCCGAGCCTATCATCTTACCATCATCGTGTTGTCTTCTCCTGTCAGCATTACGCAGAATTGTCCTCCACTGACGCCTTAAACAACTTGAGTTGCGTGCCGCCGCCATTCCTCCATTGAGACGGCCACTGATAGTATAGAGCCTGTCCAATAACCCAGTCACTCTGTGCGACCTGTCTATACACATGAGCCTATTACACTGTTGTCAAACTTTGCCATCAAAGACCTCAATGACAGCGTTGTCTCTTGTTTGTCTCCCTTTCTTGTCTGGTGAGTTCTTTGTGAGATGTTTTGTGCATTAGCTCTACACGACTTTATTCTGTCTCCTCTCTTTGTCTCCACCTCTTCCACCCCATTCATTGGAACTTTGTTGTTTCTTCTCGCCAGTGGCGTCGCTAGGGGGTGCCGTGGAGGTAGGCCGCCCCGGGTGACACCATCAGGGGGTGGCACCAGACTGTACAATTCTATATATTCCCGCTATTTGGCACTGGAAAACTCGGAGGAGTTCTATGGGTTAAATCATGACGGGATGAGACCAGGAGCTACCGCCCCGGATGACTCCATGAGCTACAATCCCGGGTGACACCAACCCTAGTAACGCCTCTGCTTCTCGCCATCATTATGACCACATCTGAAAGTCTGTCCCTGTGATGTAATAACTCTTAGTCTTCTATTTCACCCAGACATCTCCCAGACATCTCCCAGACATCTCCCAGACATCTCCAAGACATCTCCCAGACATCTCCCAGACATCTCCCAGGCATCTCCCAGGCATCACCCACGCATCACCCAGGCATCACCCAGGCATCACCCAGGCATCACCCATGCATCTCCCAGGCATCACCCACGCATCTCCCAAGCATCACCCAGGCATCACCCAGGCATCTTCCATATTTTATTTTCTCCCAATCCCTCTCCGTCTACTCGCTTCTCGAAAAGTTTCATTTCTGTAATACTCGGATCCTCTTCCGATCTGTGGCTGTGCTGCAAGAGTATCTCTCCGTGTGTGTATGTGTGTGTCTGCGTGTGTTTATCTGTGTGAATGTGAGTGTGACTGTGTCAACTGTGTGTGTGTTTTAAATTAGCAACCCCTACTCTCCATCCCTCTCCCTTTCTCCGCGTCACACCATTTTTTCCCTTTTTTCCTACTCCCCCGCCACTCACTGAAAAAAAATTTGGCCAGTATTTAAATTATTTTAATGACGATCTAAAAAAATGTGGCTCATTTAGGGACTGGGGGAGGGGTGGAGGGAGGAGGGGTGCCGTAGCCTCATTTTTTCTCTCTCTCTCTCTTACTTTTTTCATTAAATTAATGAGGTTAAAAACTCAGCTTGTCTGCCCGGCAATCGTTTATTTTAACGACGGGCAAGTAGCTAGTTACATTATTTAATTCACTATCAAACCTTGACCTTTGGTCTAATGACTAGCCAGTAACATTATTTAATTCACTATCAAACCTTGACCATTGGTCTAACGACTAAGTAGCCAGTAACATTATTTAGCACACTATCAAACCTTGACCATTGGTCTAACGGCTAAGTAGCCAGTAACATTATTTGACTCACTATCAAACCTTGACCATTGGTCTAACGACTAAGTAGCCAGTAACATTATTTTATCCACTATCAAACCCTGACCATTGGTCTAACGACTAAACTAAACACATATTCTTTGGGCCTGAGATCTAATCTCTTAAGGCCTTGGCTATTACTTGGGCAATCTGCTCCATCTGTTGGGCAGTGCCATACAACATTGTCTGAACGTAGGACTCCCCTGACCCCTAACCTCCCCGGCTATGTCAAGCGCGGGACACGACGTCAACAAGTGTGTGATCGTCTCAGAGGCTTGGCTGCAATGGCGGCAATTGGGGTCCCTGTTGTGATCCAGCCAGTTAAAATAAGATTTAGTTGGGCAATGCTCGGTGCGCATGTGGGTCACCAAACTGTTCCCTTCGTTTTAGACCCCACCACTGGCCTGATCTGCTAGGCCTGGGCATGCTAGCGAATACCCCTCTGGCTGTCGCTCCATCTTCCCACTCCTGGTAACACTTTTCCCTGAAGTGGTCCATTAGCCACGTCTTTGCCCTAAGATATGTGACTGGGACATCTGGTTGGGGTTGGGCTGCTCAAGCTTTTGCCAGCGAGTCTGCTATTTCATTGCCTTCTACATTCACGTGGCTAGGGATCCATTGCACTGTTACCCTGCCACCAAGTCTCTCGAGTCTTCCCACGTCCTCCAAGATGGCATCGACTAGGTGGGTGCTACGTTTCTCAGACAGCAGGACCTCGAGCGCCGATCTCGAGTCACAAAACAAGACCGTGTCGAAACCTACTAGTTCCGACCCTTGCAGTGTCAGGTGCACACTTTCCAGGGCCCTGTGAATAGCTTCAAGCTCCGCATCGTAGTTCGATGCTGTAGTCCCACAGGGTCCTGAAAGTTCCTCTTTTGGTGGCCCTCCTAATGGGTATAGGATGAGCGCACCATATCCTGCAGTTCTTTCTCTCCGGCTGGCAGACCCATCCGTGAACACTTTCACTGGGGTTCCGGCGAACCCTTCAATTGTCTCAAGGGCAGCCACTTTCTGTACATATTCAGGGCTGCGCTTCGTTACTGTCGTGTCAGTCGATGACAAATGTATTTTGGGACGTGTCATTTCCGCATAGGGCGGTTTTATTGGGACGCTAATTGTTCTATGTCTGTTTCGTGGGGGTTGAACAGTCCTATCAAGCTCGAGTACTTGATGCATGAACGAGGACCGTTTCAACTTCCCACGTCCGTCCCAATTATGCTGCATTAGGTAGCAGGGGTCCCTCGTGTCCAGCCTGCGATACCTTTCTGTAAGTAGTAATGATCGCCTTGTCCCGACGTATCTCAAGTGGTTCTACATTTGCAATGACCTCCACGGCAGCTGTGGGGGTAGTTCTGTACGCACCACAGATGAACCTCAGAGCCTGGTTCTGGATTCGGCCCAATTTTTCCAATGCCGTTTTGCTGGCAAAGGCTTGGACCGGCATACCATAGTCCATCACCGACCTCACACTTCTCAGATATAGAGCTCTGAGAGTGCTTGCTCCAGCGCCCCAGTTTGTGCAAGCTAACTTTTTCACCAGGTTGAGCTTGGTGGTTGCCTGGGAGTACATGTCTTGTACAAAGTTATGCATTTGTACTTTCTGATCCAGTTTGACTCCCAGGTAAACCGGTTGTTTGTCCCATTTGAGCGCTACATCGTTCATTTTAAGCACAATCTCCTGTTTAAGAACGGTTCGGCCATTCGTGAAGAGCGAATATACCGTCTTCTCGGTGTTAACTTCCATATGCCACCTCTGCATGTACCTACTGATAGCGAAAAGGTCAAGCTGTAGTAGCTGTTGCAGTCGGTGGACATCCTTACCGGTGCTCCAGATGACCAAATCGTCCGCATACATGGCAGCGCTGGTTTGCAACATACCAGGTATGTCGTTGATGTAAGCCAAGAACAATGTGCAGCTGAGCGCTGACCCTTGTGGTAGCCCCTGCTGCAGCGTTCTCCTACTTGAAGTTTCACTGCCATAAGTTGTTGCGATCGTCCGGTTTGTGAGAAAACGACTAAGTAGCCAGTAACATTATTTAACTCACTATCAAACCTTTCGTCTAACGACTAAGTAGCCAGTAACATTATTTAACTCACTATCAAACCTTGAACATTGGTCTAACGACTAAGTACATAAACATGGGTTCTCAAAATAACTTATTTTAATAAGAGCTTAAAAGGAAATATAATCAAATTTAAAATTTTTATTTTTTTACATCCGTCCTCCTCTTCCTGCGTCTTTCTCCTCGTCTTGTGCCCTCCCCACGGACCGTCTATTGTATTTCTCACAAGAAGCCCTCCAATGTGACTCACGGATTGCATAGTTCAACAAGTTGACGCCCCTCAAAAGAACCTTCTTAATTCACAGTCACTCGCCAGGCCGTCGTTCTTTAATTCAATTGATCCACGAGAAAGACGGAGAATTAATGTCTCTGTTGTCTCATACCATTAGCCCTACACCACGGGGACAACACTGAACAGGGTTTAAGTCTGAACGCAGTCATTTGAGAATCCCTGGTAACGGTCTACAAAGCTTCATAGTCATCTTGCCTTGTTCCTCAGTGCTGTTCATACTATTGTCCTATCTGTTCATGTTATTGTCCTATCTGTTCATGTTATTGTCCTATCTGTTCATGTTATTGTCCTATCTGTTCAGGACATTTTTAGTTTTACAATACTGGACATTTCTAGTTTTACAATACTGGACATTTTTAGTTTTACAATACTGGACATTTCTAGTTTTACAATACTGGACATTTTTAGTTTTACAATACTGGACATTT
>MUZC01000228.1:239588-259624 GCA_002072015.1 Radix auricularia | reverse complement strand
CCATAATGTCCATGACAACCATAATGTCCATGACAACCATAGTGTCCATGACATCCATAATGTCCATGACATCCATAATGTCCATGACAACCATAATGTAAATGACATCCATAACGTCAATAACGCCCATGACGTCCGGGACATTCATGACGTACATTTATGCTATCAAATTCTACAGTTGTCCCCTGATATAACTAAAGTGACTTGAATGTCCAGGGTTGTTACTGACACAATGGGACAGGAGGCGAGGGTTGGGGGAACCCGGTCCTTGATATTTGCAGGCGGCGTAACTCAATTTACTCACAGTAAATTGTGATTACGCGCCATGTTTGTTACCTCCCTTGGCCAAAGTTGACTCAACGTTGGCTGCATATTGATTCCAAGGTGCTTGGGGGATGGGGTGTGGGGGTGGGAGAATCGCAGTTGATGGTGTTGACCACTGGTCGCTGTCCACTAGGGAAAGTAGTCACGTGATATTAACCGGATCCATGCCCCTGGGCTGAGCACATCACGGTTCAAGAACGCCTTAATACAGGGGAACAAAACAACAAATATTGCAAAATACTCATGAAAAGAAGTACTCACAAGACAAAAAATAATATTAAAAAAAAACAAGCAACGATTTTTTAAAATTCCGGATGTCTATTATAATTAGTTTACGTCCCAGACTTTCTCGTGGATGGTGCTAAGAAGGGGTGAGGGATAACGGACACAAACAGCAGCGCGAAGAAAAGAAAACAACGCAAGTGAACGTTGGGGGGGGGGAGGGGGATACAAACGCAATGTTGGGTTAGAGACATGCGCACTGCGGTTGTTGTTACCTGACCTCCACCCCACCCTGTAGACCCCTCGCTTGCCAACCATAAATTACAAAATACACAAATTATGTAACAAAAAAAATAAATTTTTAGCTTTATTATGAAATTAACCCGACGGTAAACGTTTCGGCTAATGCCTTCATCATTACAATAAACATATACTACGTACGTACATACGTAAAAAAATATATATTTAAATTCTTAAGGCATACTTTTTTATTTATCGTAAAATGGTTAAGTAAAATAATGAAAAAGGGAAACATCAAACAATGACACAGGATATAAAAATAGTAAGGAAGTATCAAAGTTACAGTGAAAATCACAACGGGACAAAAAGTTTCTTCCAAAACACTCATTTATTAGCTCACGTACACACACAAACTTACATGTACAATCATATATTATCTCACTTACACACAGAAGCTTACATGTACACCCATATATAATTTCACGTACACAAACAAACATACATGTACACCCTAATAACAATGTTGTCCGAGATAATGTAATGTCCTCCAAGTTTTGTGGTACCCTATCTCACCAGTTTGATTGCAATCTCACATCTCTACTATTATTTAAATCTGGTTAAGACCATGACCGTCTGTCAAAACTTCTCCTTTGAGAAGGCCAGTAAGACTTTAAACAGCGACAGATTCCTATGGAGTGAGTAATGTAGATAGTTGGGTACATTTGTCAAAACTTCTCCTTTAAGTAGGTCAGTAAGACTTAATTCAAACAACGAGAGATTCCAATGGCAGTGAGTAATGTAGACGGTTGGGTACATTAGTCAAATCTTCTCCTTTGAGTAGGTCAGTAAGACTTTAAACAGCGACAGATTCCTATTGAAGTGAGTAGTAGATGGTTGGGTACATTTGTCAAAACTTCACCTTTGAGTAGGTCAGTAAGACTTCAAGCAATAACAGATTCCAATTTAAGTAAGTAATGTTGATGGTTGGGTACTAAATTTATCTTAGATATACAGACGCTCCTTCTATGCAGAAGATAATTGCGCCCACAGACCATGAGAGATGATCTGTTGGCAAGTGATGCAGCGGTCACAGGCCACGGCTATAGGGGTTCCACGCATTACCCCAGCCGCCTAAATATTGTCTAGTTAGGTACCCATTCAGAGCTGGGTGACTCGGGGACTCCTCAGGCCCCGAGACAAATCCTCACCTTCGTGTGGATTCGAACTCGTGACCTCAGTACGACAGTCAAGATCGCTACCTCTCGACCACCACGAGAGGTAGTGATCAAACACATTAAAATCTGCGGCCAGTGTGTAGCAATTGATTCCAGTAATATAATCATTTGAATTCCCCCTCCCCCTTAAAAAATATCTAAAAATCTTTAATATTGAGCGAAGAGTACATAAAATATAAAGAGTCAATCAATCAATATTTATAATTTGCAATGTTATATTTTGTCTTCACGTCTGTCTGTCCGCGACGCTACTATTTTGATAAAGCAGCGCACCAAAAATACTCAATAAATATATATAATTTGCAATTTATGCCCCGATGACGCTACTAATTTTAGAAACCAGCGCACCAAAAACGATTCTTTTCGAACGTCCGCATAAAGTTTTAAAATAAATAATATAATAGTTAGTCCAAGTCACTCACTGGATGTGGAACGCTGGGGAACGATGTACAGCAGTCTATAGCAGTGTAAAAATCGTGTGGTGATTAGCGCTGTAAAAATATTTAATATGATGTCATTGTTTGGTGTGCATCGGTGCGCAAAATACAACCCCTATTATTAAATACTTTGCGTACATTTCAGAAAGTTAATATTTCGTACTTATCAAAAAAGGACAAGTTAGTTGGGCTTTTGAAAAAGGTTGGCGCCGCAGGCGCCCTTAAAAAAGTGGGCGCCGCACACCCCGGCACAATCTAGTTTGGAAATAAATGAGTAAAACAAAAAATAATAAAATAAATGAATGTTTTATATTACTTTAGCAGACCTGTCGTGCATTGCATCGATCTCAGTAACAATGAATAAATTTAAAGAAACCAATGAATGATGTGTTATAAAAATAGAATGTCAGAAACATAAGCGGCAATGCTTCAGTTTAGCGTTTGTTTTTCTTTTATACTCTACGAGAGAGCATATTTGTGTGTTTAAAAAATAACAAATTTAAAAAGTCTGAATCCCCTCCCCCTTCCCCACACACAATAGTTTTTGTTTGATTGCCATTTACATGTAATATTTTAATACGTCTTAGACTAATTTTTAACTTAAAAAACTTTGGTTTTAATACATAACTGGAAAGGATGCTGACCTGACAATAATAAAAAAAACGTCTATTTACATTCTTAAAACGTGTACATTAAATTGTATATTCCATTAACTGTTGATACTTTAATATTTTCTTTTATCCTGTGATAAGTTTTACTGCAAAGGATTCATGCCAAATAAATAGTTCTTTGTATTTTATATTTGTAAACAGTTGCATTTTTTGTTGTTTTCAGTGCCCTATAGCCTTTCAATATGGGCTAACAAGTTTGTGTATAAAATTTTGGTTAAGAGCCCTTCCTATACACAGTAGCTAATGCATAAAATTATTTTTATATAGCTCATATTAGCAAAACACATTAATTATGGCCCCATTCAGTGAAAAATATAAAGTTGAAAACACCTTTTCATTTTTAATCTGCACAATATAGGATATATTTGTCATTTTTGTCGAGATCCTTAATAATCGAATGGGGAATAAAAACTTAAACGTTTTAAAAAAAAAAAGGCATTTAGTGCCCCCGGCCGCGAAGGAATAATAATTAAGAGTTCAGTGCCCTACATTATTTTATTATTGGCTGTAAAAATTGTAATACTATCTTTGATTAAGATCCATCAATTTACACAGTAGCTAACTCTTAAATTATTTTTAAAGCTCATGTAAGCGAAAATTGACATTATGGGCACGCCGCGCCCCATGTGTGTTAAATATAAAGAAAATAATGCTACCAGTAATCGTCCCGGGAGCGTACTAAACTATCTCCAAAGGTTTCATGACCATCGGATGCATGGTTTATGAATGACATGCACACACTCACACACACACACTCACACTCACACACACAGACATACTTTCATTTTTATATATCTAGATAATAAATACCATTAGAAGGTTCCCTGGCTCAATAGGTGCAAGATGTAAATTTTGAAACATTTGTTCATTTCATTTTGGATCATATTTAATGTATTATCGATATTTGTCGAGACAATGGCACAGAATGTGGAATAAAATCTTAAACGTTTACGAAAAAAGAATCAGGGCCCCGGCCCAAAAGGATAAACATTAAAAATTGTATCCAATGTCCTATATAATTTATATATGGGATATCAAGTTATTTTACACCAAGTTTGGTTACGATCTATCCATTTTCTCATGTCGTTAACGCTTAAACAATTTGTAAATATCTCATATAAGCAAAAATAAAGTCTTTAACGCTTACGAAAATAAAGATTTTGACCCCCAGCCCCAAATCAATTAACATTAGGAGCTCAACACCGTATTGTATTTTAATATAGGCTATAAAGTATGTATGTATTAAGTTTGGTCAAGATCCATTCATTTTCCATGTAGCTAACGCTTAAACTAATTTATATATAACTAAAATACATGGAAAAATAATTGGGGTCCACGGCCTCCATGAATGTCAATGTTCAAATTACTTTTTCACACAAACAATTCTAAGAGCTACCAACAAGTTCTTAAAGTTTCATGGTGATCGGATGAATGGTTTAGTCAGCAAAACTGGACAAACATTACTACATACATTTATTTATATAAACGAAGATTTATATACACAAGCAAAACATGACATTAAGGGCCCCAGGCCCAGTAGGTGCAAGATGTAAATTATGAAGCATCTGTTCATTTCAATTATGATCATATTTAATATCTTAGCTACATTTGTTGAGACCATGTCACAAAATGGGGAATAAATTATTAAACGTTTACGAAAAGAGAATCAGGGCCCCCGGCCCGAAGAGATAAAGATTAAAGATTCAATTTACCATAGAATTTAAAATGGGCTATCAAGGTCATTATACACCACGCTTGGTTAAGACCCATTCATTTTCCCAGTCGTTAACGCTTAAACAATTTGTATACATCTCATATAGGCAAAAACAATATTAATGGCCACCAGGGCCACTTGGTGCAAGAGATTAACTTTAAAATACCTATTTATTTCAAACGAAATCATGATATATATATATATATTTCAATAACTTTCAAGGTTGTTTAAAATCAGAATGGAAATAAAGTGTTAAACGCTTACGAAAATAAAGATTTTGGGCTCCCGGCCCCAAAGGAATAGACATTAGGAGTTGAACGCAGTATGGTATTTTAATATGGGTTATAAAATATATAAGTACTAAGTTTGGTCAAGATCCATTCATTTTCCAAGAACCCAAAACTTAAACCAAATTGAATATAGCTCATATATGCAAAAAAAAAAACAAACCATTTAGGGCCTCCGGTCCCCCATGAGTGTCAATGTTCAAAAGGTTTTTTCACACATACTATCCCGGAAGCGTACTCAACAATTTCCTACATTTTAATCGTGATCGGATGAATGGTTTAATAAACTATAAATTTAAAGGACAAACATACATACATTAATTAATTTTTATATTATTCATATTGATTTTTTTCTGATGTACAATTGTTCAAAATAAAGAGATTTAAGCTGAAATATATTTATTTTAAAACAGCCTTCATTTTTTTTTTTGACCGGTGATACCCTATTATACAATAAAACCAAATCCTATTTAAAGATATCTAACAATAATCATCAAGTAAGTCTCCCCAACACCCCCGCCCGCCCCATCACAAACAATAAACACAAGAAGTTTATAAGACTAACAAATTTTAACACTGACATAACTACAATAAAAAGTCATCTTCCCAGTTGGTTGGTCCCTGCATATAATCTGATTGTCTTCAACAACGGTCACAGTCCGAACCACCGAAGAACTCTTTGAGGCAGGCTGTCATCATCGCTACTGCTAGCTCGGGGCCAGACTTCCGCTATCACTTTGAGAACCCTCTCGTCTAGTTCAGCGTATCTCGTCATGACGTCATCCACAACATTTTCCACTTCACACGTGGGCCACTTTTCTGGGCACTTCCGGTAATGGTGGAGTCTGGCAACGTAGGGTGATATTCTCTCTCTGGTTTTAGGAAAAATAAATATGCATTCGTATACCAAAGTTAAAACTGTGGATATACGGCTACATTAACTAACATACGGCTACATTAACTAACATACGGCTACATTAACTAACATACGGCTACATTAACATACGGCTACATTAACTAACATACGGCTACATTAACTAACATACGGCTACATTAACTAACATACGGCTACATTAACTAACATACGGTTACATTAACTAACATACGGCTACATTAACTAACATACGGCTACATTAACTAACATACAGCTACATTAACTAACATACGGCTACATTAACTAACATACGGCTACATTAACTAACATACGGCTACATTAACTAACATTTAACTAACATACGGCTACATTAACTAACATACGGCTACATTAACTAACATACGGCTACATTAACTAACATACGGCTACATTAACTAGCATACGGCTACATTAACTAACATACGGCTACATTAACTAACATACGGCTACATTAACTAACAAATACGGCTACATTAACTAACATACGTCTACATTAACTAACATACGTCTACATTAACTAACATACGGCTACATTAACTAACATGCGGCTACATTAACTAACATACGGCTACATTAACGAACATACGGCTACATTAACTAACAAACGGCTACATTAGCTAACAAACGGCTACATTAACTAACATACGGCTACATTAACTAACATACGGTTACATTAACTAACATACGGCTACATTAGCTAACATACGGCTACATTAACTAACATACGGCTACATTAACTAACATACGGCTACATTAACTAACATACGGCTACATTAACGAACAAACGGCTACATTAACTAACATACGGCTACATTAGCTAACAAACGGCTACATTAACTAACATACGGCTACATTAACTAACATACGGCTACATTAACTAACATACGGCTACATTAACTAACATACGGCTACATTAACTAACAAATACGGATACATTATCTAACAAATACGGATACATTATCTAACACTATGAATACATTATCTAACACTATGAATACATTATCTAACACTATGAATACATTATCTAACACTATGAATACATTATCTAACACTATGGATACATTATCTAACACTATGGATAGCTCAACCAGCAAGCTGAAATTGTTTCACGCTATAAACTAAATGCGCCGATTTACAGGCTGTTTACATTTCATAAATGTCGGTTCACACATTAAATTTTCCGTACAAATTTGATAAATAGTTGTTTTTAAAAAAACATGGAAAATTGCGTCACATTTGCATCACGCTTTAATTTACGTGGTTAACTAATAATTAATTTTTTGCAATGTATAAAGATTTCGAAAGTTGTGGACAAGACCTTGTTCTGGTGGATAATTTGATGTGTGGACCGACCTTTAAACTCTTTGGTATAGACCAATGTTTTTTATCAACCTGGATGACGTCATATGGCTTGGTCACGTGACCAAAAGGTTTGAGTTGCAGTGTCGGAACGTCGTCATATCGAAAGTGAGTCTAGTCGGACACAAACAGAAATAAACCGATTCTACTTTGACCAACGGCTAACATGGCGTAAAACTCACAATGTAAAGTCTGGTCCAATCGGAAATACCCGGTGAATAGTGGAGGTGAGCACCCTCGGAGGCCGGTAAAAATACTTGTACCTCTCCCACCTTGGTGGAGTAGCTCTTCTGTATAGACAAAAAAAAAGTATTGTAGAATGAAAAATGGGGGGAGGAAGGGGGGGGGCTAGAAATGGTCGTGAATTTGTTTTGTGTCAGTGGTTTAGCGAATTTATATATTTTATTTGTTAAGTTCTCCGTTAAAATACAAATGAGAACATTGTCACCTGTGACATTTACCCCTAATTGTGTTACCAATGCCCTAGTTATGTTACCAATGAGATTACCACCTCACATTTATCCCAAAATGTGATACCAATGACATACTCACCTGTGACATTTACCCCAAGCTGTGATACCAATACCATTCTCACCTGTGACATTTACCCCCAGTTGTGTTACCAATGACATTCTCACCTGTGACATTTACCCCAAGCTGTGATACCAAAGACATTCTCACCTTTGAAATTGACCCCTAGTTATGATACCAATGACATTCTCACCTGTGACATTTACCCCAAGCTGTGATACCAATGACATTCTCACCTGTGACATTTACACCAAGCTGTGATACCAATACCATTCTCACCTGTGACATTTACCCCCAGTTGTGTTACCAATGACATTCTCACCTGTGACATTTACCCCAAGCTGTGATACCAAAGACATTCTCACCTTTGAAATTGACCCCTAGTTATGATACCAATGACATTCTCACCTGTGACATTTTCCCTTAGCTGTGATACCAATGAAGTTCTCACCTGTAACGTTTGACCATCAAGTCCTCCTTTGGGTTGGTTGGTTGCCATGTTGTAATGAAATACTCGGTGTGGAAGAAAAAAGCCGCCGCCTTTGGGAACCATTCGAGACATTCCTGGAATAAATTTTCATTTGATTATACCCGTCACTCCTAGGATACATTAACATTGGGCAATAGGGCAACCTCAATTTACTTGCAAAGCTATTGAGCTGTGCCGGTTAAGTGCCAGGAGCGCCAGTACAGATTAGCAAAAGGAACCGACAAGAACGCAGCGGACGCCAGCTCTGAGGAAACCTTCCACTGGGGATTACACCCTGGGTAGGTCACATTGATGACCCCCCCCCGCATTGCGGCTGTCCTAATCATAGAGACTCGTGTGCTCTGCCGGGGAGGTGCCCAAGTGGTAGCCAGTCCAAGTAGGTAAAATTCAACCCCTCAACTTCGTGGGAGGCGTTTTCGACCTTGTGTCCTTGACGCCCAGGTTGCCGCTTCAGAAGTCACCGCTCCGGTGGGGGGAGGGGGGAGGGGGGATTCTCGACTTTTACGTCCCCTACGGGGATAGAGAGCTGAGGTTTTTTTTTCGGGAAGCCCCATGAAGAGCCATGATTTTCTACCACGTGTAGGGTCACTAGCATCATCTTATCAATTGTTCACGAGCCTCTATGTGAACAAATACGGCAGTTTGGCCACAGTTATTATAAAAATGGAAGTCACATTTCCACGTGTTCCCGGTCACAATTTATCTTAGATATACAGACGCTCCTTCTATGCAGAAGATAATTGCGTCCACAGACCATGAGAGATGATCTGTTGGCAAGTGATGCAGCGGTCACAGGCCACGGCTATGGGGGTTCCACGCATTACCCCAGCCGCCTAACTATTGTCTAGTTAGGTACCCATTCGGAGCTGGGTCACTCGGGGACTCCTCAGGCCGCGAGAACAAATCCTCACCTTCGTGTGGATTCGAACCCGTGACCATCGGTATGACAGTCGAGAGCGCTACCTCGGGGACTCCTCAGGCCGCGAGAACAAATCCTCACATTCGTGTGGATTCGAACCCGTGACCATCGGTATGACAGTCGAGAGCGCTACCTCTCGACCACCACGTTAACAAGTTGACAGCCCTATTGGATAATAACAGTCATTCTTTGGATAAATTATCATCGAAAAATAGTAAACATTCCAGAAAAACAAAACATTTGAATTTATCAAATATCCCTGGAATAAATTATAATGGAAATATATCATACATTCTTTGATACATTATCATTTGGAAAATATGAAACATTCCTGGGATAAGTCTTTATTGTAAAAATATCCAACTTTCAAATGGTAAAAAATCTTGGAAGATATTATAGGAAAATGTTAGAGGAAAATATCAGATCATAAAACAAAAAGGTTATTTTCTGTGGAGCGAACTTTCTAGCGGTCAAAAATACGTGAGAGCACTGAAGCTGCGGAAGTGACCCTCACAGCTAGTAGTGAAGAGGTAGGCAGGTGAGGTAGGGTAGTGAAGAAGTGATCCTCACAGCTAGTAGTAAAGAGGTAGAAAGGTGAGGTAGGGCAGTGGAGAGGTTCACCTCAAAGCTAGTAGTAAAGAGGTAGAAAGGTAAGGCAGGGCATTTGAGAGGTCCACCTCACAGCTAGTAGTGAAGAGATAGAAAGGTGAGGTAGGGCAGTGGAGAGGTCCACCTCACATCTCGTAGTGAAGAGGTAGAAAGGTGAGGTAAGGCAGTGGAGCAGGAGTCAAGGTCACCGTTTCTTGTTGACGGACTGACGTCAAATATAAAACTACATTAGAAGAAAATCAAACATAAAAAAACCATTTAAGATACCTGGAAGAATGTTTTCAGCGTGACGTGTTTCTTTGGTATAATCATCTCGTCCAAGTCATGACTGATGACGTAATCATACCCTCCCATTCGTTGTCTGCACTCTAACACTGGCATGTTCTGGTCTTCGTCATACTGATACCAGTTTTTTGAGGGATCGGTGAAACTTCTATTTTTAGAATTCCCCGGCATCTCGTAAGGCTGCACGTCCAACAAACCTAACTTTTGGTAATATCTAAAAACGCGGGTTAAATTATCAGGATTTCCTAAGTCATAGATCAAAATTTTGTCCACACCAAGTATTCGCTGCATCTCAAACCATTCGATGACCTTTTCCGGGTCACGGCCACCACCATAAACGACCTTGCCACACAAGGCGATACGACCCGCATGTCGAGGTGGATATAGGATTGTGACGTAATCGTCAGGATTTGTTGAACAAGATGACGACGTGGCGAGGGTCAGTTTTTGTGGTAGGTTGTGTTCTGAGCTCATAGTCACTTGACAACTGTACTGTCTGGCCAGGTAAACATTGGGGTGATAGGAGTAAGTAAAGTAGAGTTTAGCCGGAGTAACAAATGGAGTTTCAATGTCACTGAAGATAACACAGCAGTTGTAGCTCTTACTGGAAGCGTCTAGACTAGTAATAACGATACTTAGAGTATAGTTTGTATCGAAGCTGGTGTTTGTCAGATTTCCGTCCTGTATGTTACCGTCCAAGTTAACAATCGCTGAGTACATGTAATGGTCAGCATCTATCACTTTAGTAAAACTTTTGTTTCCCTTATGTTCGCCGGACGATCCGTTGTCGGTCATCGTTTCCATGTCAAGTCCTCGGGTTGTCACTGGGTTGTCAGGTTGGCTGATGATTTCTTTGGTTTTTATTTCATTACCGTGAAACATCTTTGGGATTTCAGAAAAGGTGTTACATTTAAAGAAAAAATATTGTAATATTTCAGTCTTGATTTCTAATAGTAAGAAATAAGATTTGTAAAGCTTCCGCCTTTGTCCCTACATAAAATTTAAGAAGAATCCTAACATTTGAGAATTTTGCTTATATTATACGAAATAAATCTAAGATTTCAGAAATGATCTCACATGAGAAGAATTGCAAAAGGTTTTGAAATATTCACAACTTTTTGACGCATTTACAGATTATTATTTTGATATAAATTTATCTTATCTGTTACAGACGCTTATTCTATACAGAAGATTATGTCGTCTATATTTATTTCATTCATCTGTAGCAACAAAATAAATAATTTAAAAAAAAAAAAAAAAAGCAAACACATACACACTTGAAATTGAACTTAATAATATTCCTGGGAAAATTCTGGTTTACTCCTGCAGAAACCGTTTTATTAGCAATTAATTTTTGTTTGTGTATTTTTAAAATGCTTTTTAAATTTAACAAAATCAATATTTGAAAGGAGGATATTTAAAACAATCTAAAACTTCTTTCGGCGAACTGTCCGAGATTAAGTGTCCAGCCAGAAGCTCAAGAAGTTTCCCCCAAATATTATCCAGACTATTTCCGGATATTTTGCTAGTAGTTTAAAAACGATAAATACTTACGTTTTGATAAAGAATTACGTTCATGACAAATATGATCATCAGGGAAAGACGTAGTAGAAATCTCCTTTTAGTGTTGGCGCAGCCCTTTCTTCTTATATAACATAAAAGGTTCAACGAGCTGGAAGGAAACATCTTCATCGAGCATTGGCAGAGGTTGGATTGAAGATTATTAAACTTTTTAAATACGTTTTTTCTTTTCTATTATTTTTTATTCCAGATTTTCAAAAGGAAATAGTAAGCAAATGTTATAAAGTTTCTATTCACAAAATAATTGTGTGTGTGGAATGTTCTGGAAAATAAACACACATGTTGTGTGAGATATTTCAAAATAAACAATATCTTTATTCAAACGATGTCGCGAAAAAATTTTTCTCTGTTACAGATCGTCTGTTTTTTTATAAAAAAATTATTGACTACACATCAAACGTGGTAGGTAATTAAAAGAATGTTAACGGTAAATATGTAGAGTGATTGTCTTTAAACACACTTGTTCTTAAAAACCACACAAACCTTGATTTACGTTTATGTCAATTGTACAAACTTATACTTGACCCAAAGATGACCATCTAAGTAAGTGAACACCCTGAGTTAGTACAATCCAAGTGGTGGCGGGGATTGTGAATGTTCTAACAAGAAGAATGTTGACCAATCAGATGGTATACGCCGTAAACAGAAAGATGAAGAGTTCAGCTGGTGTGTGTTCCAACCGAGACGGATGTCAACTTAGCTACCGTTAAATTCTCATTGATCTCACCGTGACACGTGTGTACTACTGAGAGAAGTCACGTGACAAAAATCTGTCAATTGTTTTTAACATCAGAGCACGACGCGCGGTAATTAGCACGGCCAAAAAAAAGTTATTCATGGGTTCTAAAACTAGAGTTCCTGTGCCCTTCGTTTGTCTATATTTGTATTTAATTGTGGTTGTTAGATATCTTTTGAAAATAAGAAAAGTTTTAATATATGATATTTTTTTAGTCCCATAACCTCTTTTTTTCGAGTTCGTAAAAGGTTCTAATGTTTCCATTAGAACACTCTCGGGCTTGGTAGACACTGACGGCGCCAAACCCTCTCCAGGTCAGGGCTTCATTCGTTAGTCATAGTCATTTCTCAACATTTTTATAGTGGCTTTAACGTGGGCTCGATCCCACGCCCTTCAGCATGTGAGGCGATCGCACTATTGTCTTCGCTACCCAGCCGTTATATATGTGACATTTACAGCACGATAACAAAGATTAATACTTATTTTTTAATGTTATATAGATGCGATGTTCTATTTAGTCAAATCTTAGAAAGGTCATCTATTCATTTACATCGTGGATGTTTGAATCTATTCACTCACATCGTGGATGTTTGAAGCTATTCACTCACATCGTGAATGTTTGAATCTATTCACTCAAATCTTCACAATTTTAATACATCATTATTTCATGAGATACAAACACTAGATTAAAGATACATCCTTCTGTTTTTGTTTTTTAAATTTTAAATATCTTTAAATAAATTTTATTGTTATCACACTTATAGAAAGCGACCTTCTAAAAAAATTTACAAATTCTTTTATGAGACATTGAATGATTGTTATCATGAACATAAGGATTAGAATACAATTGGGGGGGGGGGGTTGATAGTGTCCTCAATCGATACATGACGATAAATTTACCTTATAGTTTTATTAGTTATAATGATATTCAATATTTGTATTTGTAATTGCCCCTCGAGAGTAAGTTGGTAGATGAGTAGGTGAGTTAGTAACTAGGTGAGTAAGTTAGTAGATAAGTAAGTGAGTAGATGCCCACACAGATCTAGAACAGAGTAAGGAAGGTCAATGAAGCGTGGCGCCGTAACACATTTTTGATCTTTGAGGTTTTGTGCATCTTGTGCTACCTTTGTTGAAACGCTACCAATGTGCTACATGTACATGTACATATGTACTAACGTTGATAACTTGAGTTGTCTTCCTTGCTTTGCTAAGGATGAGACATTTGAGTTGTCTTCCTTGCCTTGCTAAGGATGAGACATTTGAGTTGTCTTCCTTGCCTTGCTAGAGGTGAAACACTTGAGTTGTCTTCCTTGCCTTGCTAGGAGTGAAACACTTTGAGTTGTCTTCCTTGCCTTGCTAGGAGTGAAACACTTTGAGTTGTCTTCCTTGCCTTGCTAGGGATGAAACACTTTGAGTTGTCGTCCTTGCCTTGCTAGGGGTGAAACATTTGAGTTGTCTTCCTTGCCTTGCTAGGGGTGAAACATTTGAGTTGTCTTCCTTGCCTTGCTAGGAGTGAACCACTTTGAGTTGTCTTCCTTGCCTTGCTAGGGATGAAACATTTAAGTTGTCTTCCTTGCCTTGCTAAGGATGAGACATTTGAGTTGTCTTCCTTGCCTTGCTAGGAGTGAAACACTTTGAGTTGTCCTCCTTGCCTTGCTAGGGGTGAAACATTTAAGTTGTCTTCCTTGCCTTGCTAAGGATGAGACATTTGAGTTGTCTTCCTTGCCTTGCTAGGAGTGAAACACTTTGAGTTGTCTTCCTTGCCTTGCTAGGGGTGAAACATTTGAGTTGTCTTCCTTGCCTTGCTAGGGGTGAAACACTTTGAGTTGTTTTCCTTGCCTTGCCAAGGGTGAAACATTTGAGTTGTCTTTCTTGCCTTGCTAAAGGTGAAACACATGAGTTGTCTTCCTTGCCTTGCTAGGGGTGAAACATTTGAGTTGTCTTCCTTGCCTTGCTAGGGGTGAAACATTTGAGTTGTCTTCCTTGCCTTGCTAGGGGTGAAACACTTTGAGTTGTTTTCCTTGCCTTGCTAGGAGTGAAACACTTTGAGTTGTCTTCCTTGCCTTGCTAGGGGTGAAACATTTGAGTTGTCTTCCTTGCCTTGCTAGGGGTGAAACACTTTGAGTTGTCTTCCTTGCCTTGCTAGGGATGAAACACTTTGAGTTGTCTTCCTTGCCTTGTTAGGGGTGAAACATTTGAGTTGTCTTCCTTGCCTTGCTAGGGGTGAAACATTTGAATTGTCTTCCTTGCCTTGCTAGGGATGAAACACTTTGAGTTGTCTTCCTTGTCTTGCTAGGGATGAAACACTTTGAGTTGTCTTCCTTGCCTTGTTAGGGGTGAAACATTTGAGTTGTCTTCCTTGCCTTGCTAGGGATGAAACACTTTGAGTTGTCTTCCTTGCCTTGCTAGGGATGAAACACTTTGAGTTGTCTTCCTTGCCTTGCTAGGAATGAATCACTTTGAGTGTTGCTTGAATAATTTACATCACGTATTATTTAAAGCCCAGATTTGTTGTTAACCAGTTTTAATCGCCTCACCACCTGGGCACATCTACACAGTTATTTGTGTATGTATCCAATGATTGATTTCATCTACACAGTTCTTTGTGAATGTATCCAATGATTGATTTCATCTTCACAGTTCTTTGTGAATGTATCCAATGATTGATTTCATCTTCACAGTTATTTGTGAATGTATCCAATGAGTGATATCAGTGTGCATTTGCTACAATTAATTCTGTATGCGTCTCCTCAGCATTAACTTTTATCTCTGTATTTAGGGCCCTACTCATGGTTCTATGTTTGTGCTTTAGGGTCTTCTTCAACAAATGTTCTTTTGTATGGAGAATCTATGTCATATCACACAGGGAGGTTCTCTGGTTGGTGGGGGGGGGGGCTGATGATGAAACTTTAGTCTGGACGATTACCTCACACACGTTCGATAGAGTAGGAACTAGGGTATGTCTCCGCCTGTCTAGAGTAGTTTGGATACACAAACAGTCCCACAATGTCAAGGTATAGACACGTCAGAATACACAAACTTTCCCACACAATGTCAAGGTATAGACACGCCAGAATACACAAACTTTCCCACACAATGTCAAGGTATAGACACGTCAGAATACACAAACTTTCCCACACAATGTCAAGGTATAGACACGTCAGAATACACAAACTTTCCCACGCAAGGTCAAGGTATAGACATATCAGAATACAGAAATTGCCACACAAGGTCAAGGTATAGACATATCAGAATACAGAAATTGCCACACAAGGTCAAGGTTTAAATATATCAGAATACAGAAATTGCCACACAAGGTCAAGGTATAAACATATCAGAATACAGAAATTGCCACACAAGGTCAAGGTTTAAATATATCAGAATACAGAAATTGCCACACAAGGTCAAGGTTTAAACATATCAGAATACAGAAATTGCCCCACAATGTCAAGGTATAAACATATCAGAATACACAAACTGCCCCACAATGTCAAGGTATAGACATATCAGAATACTAGGGCTGTCAATTTTGTTGAAAAAATGCGCCCCGGGTACCCGTCCAAATTTCGAACGGATATTGTAATCAATATCAAGTTCAGATAATCCTCCACTGTGAGAAGCCACACGTTTATATAAGCTTTCACTGCGAGAAGCCTACAGTTCAGATAATCTTTCGCTGAATCGTTTCTTTTTTTATTGACGCTCGCTGTGATTATCTCTAAGAGGCTGCGGTGTTTGAAATACTTTGTATGCGGCTGAACACGATGGCAGATGTTGATATCGTTGGCAAGTAGCTAACGTTCTGAAATCATTAAATACAAGCGTGACAACAAATGTCACGTGTTCACTCAAAGTTGTTTGTCGTCTGCGTGTTTGTGATTCTGATAAGGCTTTCTGATGAGACCAATATGGGGCCGTCCATAAAGTACGTCACGCTCCAGAGGGAGGGATGGGGGTGTAAGAAAGTGTGACAGTTTGTGACAGGGGTAGTGGGGTGTCCGGCCATGTGTGACGTCACTGTGTTTTATTTTAATTTTAATTATTTTGTTAATTTAAAAAAAAAATTGTACGAAAGTGTCGCGTACTTTAGGGGGGTTGTCCGAGATTTATGACAGTTTGTGACAGAGGGGAGGGGGGTGTCCGGCAATGTGTGAAGTCACAGCGTTTTATGTTGAATTTTAATTATTTTGTTAATTTTTAAAAAAAAAATTTGTACGAAAGTGTGACGCACTTTTTTTTCGTGTGGGGGGGGGGGGGGGGGGNGGTCCGAGATACGTGACAGTTCGTGACAAGGGGGAGGGGGAAGTTAAAAATCATCAACCATAGTGTGATGTAGTTTATGGACGGCCCCTATGTGTTAAACTGGAAAACTGAAAGTTAGGGAGCACGGAAGAAAATTAGGGCAGGTAAAAGGAAAACTTAAATAATAATAGGGGCCTGACAAAAAGGTCCCCCCTTCACCCAATCTTTTCGGCAGAAACATGTCTCCACCATTCCCCATTTTTAAAAGCTGATATTTTAAGAAACAAAACAAAAAAAAAACAACAAAAAAACAAAAAACTCCATTTGGATGGGCTGATTTATGTAATAAAATTAAATAATTACAAATTGCGAGTTGGTAAATACATGAAACAAAATGCTTCAAAATTTAATCAAAGGAAATCATATTTCTAGATATGTAACAATAGAGTATCTGCTACATTCTACCACCCCTAACCCACACTTTTTCACAAATTCGTACAGCGAAGTGCCAAAAAAGGAATTTCTATCTTCACTGTAAGTCAATGCATTGAGTCCCAATATCTTCAATAGCGTTTACAGTCCAAGCCAACGAAGAACTCTTTGGGTCAGGCTGTCACTTTCACTACTTGTAGCTGAGGGCCACACTTCCGCTATCACTTTGAGAACCCTGTCATCCAGGTCAGAGTATCTCGTCATGACGTTATCCACAACACTGTCCACGTCACAGGTGCCCCAAGCTTCGATCGGGCACTTCCGGTAATGGTGGAGTCTTGCGACGTCCGGCGATAAGCTCTCTCTGGAATTAGGAAAATAAAATTTACATTCCAGTATCTGAGCAGACACTTCGTAGAATTGGAGGTCAAGCTTCGGATATCTTAGATCAGTGCTTCTGAAAGTGGTTGCCCGCGGTCAGGTGCCGACCCCTGGGCCACCGGCCACCGGTCTGCAGAAGTCATCAAGAAAAGACAGAAAATATGTAATCTAATTATTCGCCAGCAGCTTTAAAACTAACCCTATCGATTCTGTTAGTTTGTTTGGCAATATCAGAATAAAATAAAAACAAATGGAACAGAATAAATTACATTCCGCTACCACATCAGTGCAAGTAAAATAGTGCGACGGCCCCTGGAGCTATGGAAAAATTCCTGCCGGTCCGCTATGCTAAAACGTTTGAGAAGCATTGTCTTAGATAATAACACGGATTAACTAACAATTCGAAAAGATCTAACATATATAATTTACTTAACATTATGGACTGCATAGTGAACATGACGGATACCTTAGCTAACTCTATGGATACCTTAGCTAACTCTATGGATAACCTAACTAACACTATGGATATCTTAGCTAACACTATAGATACCTTAGTTAACACTATGGATACCTTAGCAAACTCTATAGATACCTTAGCTAACTCTATGGATAACGTAACTAACACTATGGATATCTTAGCTAACACCATGGATACCTTAGCTAACTCTATGGATACCTTAACTAAAACTATGGATATCTTAGCATACACTTTGGATACCTTAACTAAAACTATGGATACCTTAGCTAACACTATGGATACCTTAGCTAACACTATGTATACCTTAGCTAACACTATGGATACCTTAGCTAACACTATGGATACCTTAGCTAACACTATGGATACCTTAGCTAAAACTATGGATACCTTAGCTAACACTATAGATGCCTAAGCTAACACTATGGATACCTTAGCTAACACTATGGATACCTTAGCTAACAATATGGATACCTTAGCTAACACTATGGATACCTTAGCTAACACTATGGATACCTTAGCTAACACTATAGATGCCTTAGCTAACACCATGGATACCTTAGCTAACACTATGGATACCTTAGCTAACACTATGGATACCTTAGCTAACACTATAGATGCCTTAGTTAACACTATGGATACCTTAGCTAACACTATGGATACCTTAGCTAACACTATGGATACCTTAGCTAACACTATAGATGCCTTAGCTAACACCATGGATACCTTAGCTAACACTATGGAACCTTAGCTAACACTATGGATTCCTTAGCTAACACTATGGATACCTTAACTAACACCATGGATACCTTAGCTAACACTATGGATACCTTAACTAACACTATGGATACCTTAGCTAACACTATAGATGCCTTAGCTAACACTATGGATACCTTAGCTAACACTATGTATACCTTAGCTAACACTATAGATGCCTAAGCTAACACTATGGATACCTTAGCTAACACTATGGATGCCTTAGCTAACACTATGGATACCTTAGCTAACACTATGGATACCTTAGCTAACACTATAGATGCCTTAGCTAACACCATGGATACCTTAGCTAACACTGTGGATACCTTAGCTAACACTATGGATTCCTTAGCTAACACTATGGATACCTTAGCTAACACTATGGATACCTTAGCTAACACTATAGATGCCTTAGCTAACACTATGGATACCTTAGCTAACACTATGGATACCTTAGCTAACACTATAGATGCCTAAGCTAACACTATGAATACCTTAGCTAACACTATGGATACCTTAGCTAACACTATAGATGCCTTAGCTAACACTATGGATACCTTAGCTAACACTATGGATACCTTAGCTAACACTATAGATGCCTAAGCTAACACTATGGATACCTTAGCTAACACTATGGATATATTAGCTAACACTATGAATGCCTTAGCTAACACTATGGACACCTTAGCTAACACTATAGATGCCTTAGCTAACACCATGGATACCTTAGCTAACACTATGGATACCTTAGCTAACACTATGGATGCCTTAGCTAACACTATGGACACCTTAACTAACACTATGGATACCTTAGCTAAAACTATGGATGCCTTAGCTAACACTATGGATACCTTAGCTAACACTATGGATACCTTAGCTAACACTATGGATACCTTAGCTAACACTATAGATGCCTTAGCTAACACTATGGATACCTTAGCTAACACTATGGATACCTTAGCTAACACTATAGATGCCTTAGCTAACACTATGGATACCTTAGCTAACACTATGGATACCTTAGCTAACACTATAGATGCATTAGCTAACACCATGGATACCTTAGCTAACACTATATATACCTTAGCTAACACTATGGATACCTTAGCTAACACTATGGATACCTTAGCTAACACTATGGATACCTTAGCTAACACTATAGATGCCTTAGCTAACACTATGGATACCTTAGCTTAG
>MUZC01000228.1:219757-230397 GCA_002072015.1 Radix auricularia | reverse complement strand
TATATATATATATATACACGAATGAGTGTGTGTGTGTGTTTTACGGCATACGTGGTAGATAATTAAAAACGTCCCAGAGTGATGATTGCCGATATACATATATTTTGAGTGGGTTTGTCACTCCACATATCCATAGACATACTCAGACCAAAGTTTGATCCTAAAGCTACGTGAGTGAGCAAATGTAAAAAAAGACGAAAGTAAAAAGGTATACTTCACCCAAAGATGATCACCTGAAGGAATAGATAAACTTCATTAGACAGCCAAGTGATGGCTGAGATGATGAATGTCGTAAGAAGCGCACCAACCAATCGTGTGGCAGATGGTGTGGACAGAAAAATGAAGAAGATATGAACACCCCCGCTCTGGCTGAGCCCTACAAATGCTCATTGATCTTGTTGTGAAACTTTCATCCCGATGAGGAAGTGACGTAAGAGAAACTCGTTTTTTTTTAGACCAGAGCACGTTCAAAAAAACAACAACAACAAACAAACAAACAAAACAACAAAAGCAAACAAACAAGCAATACTCAATTCAAGGGTTCTAAAACTAGCCTTCGTATGCCCCCTCGTTGGTCAATGTTTGTATTTAATTGTGTTGGTTGAGTCTTTTGATACAATAAAATTCCTGTAAAATTGTCAGAGTACCGAGTTGTACCAACAAGTCAAGGTATAGAGGACTCGCAACGGGCCCGAATACACAAACTGTCCCAAAAGGTCAAGGTATAGAGGACTCGCAACGGGCCCGAATACACAAACTGTCCCAAAAGGTCAAGGTATAGAGGACTCGTAACGGGCCCGAATACACAAACTGTCCCAAAAGGTCAAGGTATAGAGGACTCGCAACGGGCCCGAATACACAAACTGTCCCAAAAGGTCAAGGTATAGAGGACTCGCAACGGGCCCGAATACACAAACTGTCCCAAAATGTCAAGGTATAGAGGACTCGCAACGGGCCCGAATACACAAACTGTCCCAAAAGGTCAAGGTATAGAGGACTCGCAACGGGCCCGAATACACAAACTGTCCCAAAAGGTCAAGGTATAGACATCACGTAATAAGACAGAATACACAAACCGCCTCGACAGGCCAAGGTAAAGACATGGCTGAGTACACGTAGTGCTCAGTGCCTCTCCCGCCAATGTTACTGTCAATGTTAACAATAACTGAGTACATGTAGTGCTCAGTGCCTCTCCCACCAATGTTACTGCCAATGTTAACAGTGAGAGACGGGTAATACATAAATCATGTACATACAATGTAGTTATTATCATTATCGATTGTTAACTGTTGGGATTGTAAAGAACCATCACCTGTTTATTAGAAGTAATCATTTTTTTAATATATTCATTTTCTTAAAATTTACTTCAAAGAGAAAAAGAAATTAAACTGCTGAAATATAAGTTTTGATTCTGCTCTAAAAACAAACATAAAGTCATGTTTTTGTGATAGGTTTAGTAAAAGAATCACCTCATATCAGAGGATAGAATTCTTTCAATGGACTGTCAGATCGACTCTAACGTGGAGCTCGAACTAAACGTAAAAACTGTTGGTGATGGAGGCGCCAAGACAGAAAAGGGAAGCTACTCTGTGAGAATTATAATAAAGACTTTAAAACGCGTTTGAGTTGGAAAGCACAAAGCGAAAAAGAAAGTAAACTTTTGAAACCTGGAAATATTTTGAAAATGGCGCTAACTGAGAACCATCACTATAAAATATTGTATCAGAAATGGTTTGTACAATAGTTGCTTGGTTTGTGTTTGTGTGTTTAGGTGAGTTTTGTTAGATATTAATTGGTAAAAACTTGTAATTTAAAGATGTGAATTGGTAAAAACTTGTAATTTAAAGATGTGAATTGGTAAAAACTTGTAATTTAAAGATGTGAATTGGTAAAAACGTGTAATTTAAAGATATGAATTGGTAAAAACTTGTAATTTAAAGATATGAATTGGTAAAAACTTGTAATTTAAAGATATGAATTGGTAAAAACTTGTAAGATATGAATAGGTTAAAACTAGGAATGTGACGAAGTTCGAATTCGAATCCGACGACATTCGAACTTTGATGTTTTTTGAGCAAATTCGAATCCGACGGATTTTTTTTAAAAATCCGTCGGATTCGAATTTGAAAAATTACCGTTTTCAGATGAAACACGGCCGTAGAAATCGTTGCTAAAATTTTAAAAAACCTAGAGACTTTCGAAAACCCGAAATAAAGAAAACAGATAAAACTAAACTCCTAGACCCTTACTCAGCTGTCCTTAGATTAGACGTCGTAATTTATCATGAAAGTATTTTAGATACACCCCTCTCACGAAATTGTTTTCATCCGAGTTTTCTAAACCTCGGGATAGATATGAATGGATATAGAATAGCGTTTTAGTTTGTGTTTACATGAAAATATATTTAGATCTATATAGTAATGGTTAATAACATGTACAGTACATACATACACCAGAAACTGGTGTTCTTGAAGTTTAATCTGCCATTAATTAATTTCAAGTACTGAGGCTTCATGTGAATGTGACAATAAACAGTATCTTTAATTTTGTTTCATGCTCTCATAACTCTCAAATTTTAAGAACTTAGTTTTTAATTTCGCTAAATGTTGTTTGTCAAATTGTTTTAATTTTTTACTTGATTTTAAGCGTTTTTTTAAAATTTAGGTTCAAATTACTTTGGTGGAATTAAATTCATTCATTTTGTTTATCTTTTTAAACTGCAGTATGCATTGTTTTTGAATTACTTATTTTTGTGATTAAAAATCATTTTTGTTATGGGGGGGGGGGGCACGGTACTGACACCTTGCTATACTCCTTTTTTTTAGCCAAGTGTTGACCAAATCCGCATCCGCATTCGAATCCGACGGATTTATATTTGCCAAATCCGAATCCGACGGATGCGGATTTTCATCAGCTCCGTCACATCCCTAGTTAAAACTTGTAAGATATAAATTGGTAAAAACTTGTAATTTAAAGATATAAATTGGTAAAAACTTGTAAGATATGAATTGGTAAAAACTTGTAAGATATGAATTGGTAAAAACGTGTAAGATATGAATTGGTAAAAACGTGTAATATATGAATTGGTAAAAACTTGTAAGGTATGAATTGGTAAGTAAAAACTTGTTGTAACAATTTCCACTAGGAATAAGTTATGTTTAAAAATGCTTCGCTTAAACATGAGTAGACTACTGATATGATTTTAAAATAATTAGAATTTTCATGATTAATTCCCCTTATAAGAAAAATGAAACCTTGTGGATGCCCTTAGTGTACTTGAGCGGCAAGTGCTGTTATGGGCTAGAAATCAATACAACTTAACTCTTAGGACTTCGGGGATTACGGATCTGTGATTTGTTTGTTGAATACGTGTTTGTGATTTGCTGAATGCGTGTGTGTGATTTATGTGTTGAATACGTGTTTGTGATTTGTATGTTGAGCTTGTGTGTAATTTGTGTGTTGAATACGTGTGTGTGTAACAGCTAATTATAACAAACAGGTTGTTCTTTAATATGAACTTTATATTTTCAGTATTTATAACTAGGTCATGGATTATTATTATTATTATTATAATCTTTTCAATCTTCCCATGAACACACATCTGCCATTTCAGGCACACTTATACACTTATAATTACACATGTACACATGTACACATGTACACACTCCAAACTAAAACAAAACAACCCACCCATACACGTAGACATACATTTACAATGACGAACTTATGCTATAACGCTGTATTCCGTGCTGATATAACAAACACAAAGTGCTCTGAGGTTGTTTTACCCGTGATAACACAGCTATTCCGGCATATGTATANTATATATATATATATTTATATATATACTAGCTGATATACCCGGGCCAGTATTAGGCACCGCGTTTTGAACCCCACTCATTATAACCCCGATCAATAATGGAACCCCATTTTTTGTCAAATCCCTTTCCTCCCAGATGATTCCACATATCATTGAGATTACATACCCCATTATAATCCCGTTGTGTAAAAGGATCTCATTCGTAAATTAAATCCCCTTCCGCTCTAAAATCCATATACTTTAATGGGATCATGTAGCTCAGTATTCTCCCCTTGTATAGAGTGATCCCGTTTTTGATAGAATCCCCTGCCTTCATGTGATTCCATACTTCATTTGAGATTTCAAGCCCACTTTTGATCCTGTTGTTATAACAGAAAAGCCAAGCAGTCATTGATGTCACGTTATCCGTGCGAATCCTATTAACTATAGTCCAATTGCTTGTATACATTCCAATAGGATCCCTCTCTGATTGGCGTTACTATCTATTGTTGATCTACTTTCTTGGCGCCATTCTATCTACTTAGAGATACTATGATTCATTAAGGTAGTAATTATTATAGCCCTTATGCCTGGGGAGAAACACTACAAAATCAACATTATTTCTAAACTGATATGACCAAATACTCTATAAGTTTCAAAATTGAAATAAAGAAAAACAATAGTAATTGAATTATTTTTTTTAAAAAAATGTTTATTATATTTAAACTTTTGATAATGAACACACAACCTTATTCTGTTTCTGAACAATTTCAATGTCTACATACAATTATTGTTAAATATATCAACGCCAAAGATTCGAAAGCTTATTTCATCTATACACAACACTTTATAATTTTTTCTCGATGGTCTCAAAAATTCAATTATATTTAACGTTATTGTCCAACAAACATACTTTGATGTGATGACACAAAGCTAAACATTATCCCGTTGCATAAAAGGATCCAATTTTTGTTAGAACCCCTTTTCCCAGTTTGATGCCATATTTTTTTTTTTAACGATGACATAGTTTTATAAGTTTTAAACAAACCCTAAATAAAGGGACTGACACACTTTCCTGTTCTCTCATTTTGCTAAGCTGTAACTCAAGTTGTTCCGGTGTCTACCTTGTACCGTTCTCTTCTTTTACGAATTAGTTACTGTCGCTGTTCTGGAGTCTCTGACGCCATTGATGTTCTACTTTTTTTTATCGCGCTCCATCTTCAGTATGGTGTGTCATGCGATTTTGGAAACCTGTTATTAAAAAATGCGCCAATCTTTAAATCTTATAGTATCAATAACGTAATTGATATCGGAACAAATATAAACAAAATGTATTTTTAAAAAAAATGTATATGTTAAAATCTAGACGAAACAATAATGGAACTTACGATCTGGGCTTTCACGTCTGATCCTGCTGTCTTTGTTGACAATGAAGTTGGCATCTCGTGCAAATTTGGTAAACCTTTTTTTTTTGTTTTGTTTAATTTCATTGCAACTCAAATAAAAATGCGCAAAGTCTTAACTTATTTGATATCGGAAGAAATATATCAAACTAATTCTTTTAAAAGGTAGAACTATATGTTAATTAAAAATTAGATAAAACGATAGTGGAGGTTACGATCTTAATGCCGCAGTCTACGTCGACACTGAAGTCACGCTTGACTTTGTTCAGGGTTCTCATGAAATTTTGGACCCCCCCCCCCTTTTTTTTTAAAAAAAAAAGAATTGTTTTATTGTAATTCCGATAAAAATGTATCGATGTAAGTTGAGTATCTGAGATCGGAATATATATAAAAATGTAGCGATGTAAGTTGAGTGTCTGAGATCAGAATATATATAAAAATGTATCGATGTAAGTTGAGTGTCTGAGATCGGAATATATATAAAAATGTATTTTGAAAAAGGTGTAAGTTAAAAGTTCGATAAAACAATAATAGGGCTCAAGATTTTGAATTAGTCATTTTATCCTATAATATCTATATGAAATTACTATAAAAATTGAGCAGAGTCTACATTTTACGCCTAAATTAATTTGTAAAACAACACCTGAACTTAACTTACAATTAATAGTACATTGTGGATCTTCCTCTCAATGCATTGAGTTATAATTTATAAAGGTCGCTGTCCACAGCCACGGATTATTCGACGTTGACATTGAAATAAATAATAAAATCGAATCCATATTACCGGTAGTATTTGAAATAAATAATAAAATCGAATCCATTTTACCGGTAGTATTCGAAGATGAAATAAATAGTCAATATGGTCATATCCGAGGCAAAACAAGATCAACACCACAGATAAGAAGAGGTAAGCCTGAAAGGCCCGTGCTGCCAACCCTCCAGGAGACAACCCACTTGTCCCATGTCCTTTCTGTTCCCGAACATTCCGTGCCAGGATCGGTCTCGTCAGCCATCTGCGCACACATAGACACAACCAGTCCCAGAAACCCTCGGATGATTAGAGTGGTTCTCGCCGACTCGACGGACGAACGAACAATCCGATTATACGTTACCAAAGGGCTTATATAGCAATGAACTCTGTGTTCTCTTCATTTGTTATTTAGGTTTAGTTTTAGAATTTGTATTTGTTAATTTAGGGTTGGGGTTAGGTTTAGTTATAATTGTGAATTTAGGGTTAGGGTTAGGTTTCGTTCTAGAATTCTAATAGTCGAATTTTACAATTTCTTTGTAAATCGGCATAGCAACAATGAGGCGGCCATGAAAAGGTGGGCACGGCTAATCTGATTGTACCAATATTACCCTAAAAGAAATTGAAAAAAAAAAGATATTCTTTCGTAGATAAGTTCTATGAGGCCTTATTTATACTTTACTGAGTTCATTTATAGAAGAGTTCAGAACTAGACCATAATTGTCGTTGTTTAACATCAAATCCAATTTATACTTGGATGCGATATTCGAAGTTGAAGTAAATAGAAAATTGATCGGTGCTCGAAAACACGCCAAAAATAAACTATGGGTCGTAACAAAATCATTTCAGGGCTTAATTATACATATTTAAAAGATTTAAAGTTGTTATAATTCAGTTCGAGAAAATTAAATAAATTAAAAGCTCAATAATAATTTGTTTCTATTTGTAGAAGCATTGAATAAGATAAGAACGATAACTCTTGGCTCATTAAAATAATAGTGATCAAACGTTTCTTTCCATTTGTTCGCAATTTAATTAATTCAAGGGACCTACATTGCTACTGCTGAAAAAGTTAAAAACCCCTCTATATTTTGACCAGGTTAATTCTGTATGTATGTGCCAAGTTTGGTCGAGATCGATCGATCCACGTAAGTTTGGTCGAGATCGATCAATCCACGTAAGTTTGGTCGAGATCGATCAATCCACGTAAGTTTGGTCGAGATCGATCAATCCACGTAAGTTTGGTCGAGATCGATCATCCACGTAAGTTTGGTCGAGATCGATCAATCCACGTAAGTTTGGTCGAGATCGATCAATCCACGTAAGTTTGGTCGAGATCGATCAATCCACGTAAGTTTGGTCGAGATCGATCGATCCACGTAAGTTTGGTCGAGATCGATCAATCCCCGTAAGTTTGGTCGAGATCGATCAATCCACGTAAGTTTGGTCGAGATCGATCAATCCACGTAAAGTATAAAGACTTAAACGTTTCTTTACACAAAATATGAAATTAAGTAGAAAGTCTTGTGGCAATAAAGGAAAGTGTGACATGAGGGCCGTCCTAGAGTTTGTGGGGCCCAAGGCAGTTGCCTCGTTCGCATTGCCCTAAGGCCGGCCCTAGAGTTTGCGGGGCCCAAGGCAGTTGCCTTGTTCGCCTTGCCTTAAGGCCGGCCCTAGAGTTTACGGTGCTCAAGGCAGTTGCCTAGTTCGCCTTGCCCTAAGGCCGGCCCTAGAGTTTACGGGGCTCAAGGCAGTTGCCTAGTTCGCCTTGCCCTAAGGCCGGCCCTAGAGTTGGCGGGGCCCAAGGCAGTTGCCTAGTTCGTCTTACCCTAAGGCGGGCCCTAGAGTTGGCGGGGCCCAAGGCAGTTGCCTCGTTCACCTTGCCCTAAGGCCGGCCCTAGAGTTTGTGGGGCTCAAGGCAGTTGTCTCGTTCGCCTTGCTCTAATGCCGGCCCTAGAGTTTGTGGGGCCCAAGGCAGTTGTCTCGTTCGCCTTGCCCTAAGGCCGGCCCTAGAGTTTACGGGGCTCAAGGCAGTTGCCTAGTTCGCCTTGCCCTAAGGCTGGCCCTAGAGTTTACGGGGCTCAAGGCAGTTGCCTAGTTCGCCTTGCCCTAAGGCCCGCCCAACAGTTTACGGGGATCAAGGCAGTTGCCTAGTTCGCCTTGCCCTAAGGCCGGCCCTAGAGTTGGCGGGGCCCAAGGCAGTTGCCTAGTTTGCCTTGCCCTAAGGCCGGCCCTAGAGTTTAAGGGGCTCAAGGCAGTTGCCTAGTTCGCCTTGCCCTAAGGCCGGCCCTAGAGTTTGCGGGGCCCAAGGCAATTGCCTCGTTCGCCTTGCCTTAAGGTCGGCCCTAGAGTTTGTGGGGCCCAAGGCAGGTACCTAGTTCGCCTTGTCTTCAGGTCGGCCCTGGTGGCATTCACGTTACTTAAATAGCTCGAAACTTGCTGTTTAAAAAAAAAACCCACTAAAATTGATGCATTCACCTTCCTTTTCTTAAAAGTCCACGCATATTGAATTATTAAATATCTCGTTACATATATATAGAGATGTCTTCTATTAACACATAACTTCGCTCCGAAAGAATTTGCGACATTTTAAATGATGATGTCGACAGGTGTATCAAAGAAATGTGCGTGGCTCTTGTATAACGTTACCACATACTAAACGCGATATCTAAATAAAAGCGTTCAAGATTGACGTTGACGTACTTTGACTGGACACTGTCTCAGCTCATGTCTACGGACACACTTAAATAAACACCCACACAAAAAGATGAATTACTTCTACGAGAGTAGCAAAAAGGTCTACCTCACCCGAAGGTAATCACCAGGTGGAATAGATGGCCTCAGTGCACGCCAAGTGAGATGATGGTTGTTGTAACAAGGAGCAGACCAACCTCTCCGATGGTAGATGTAAATAGAAAGATTAAGACCTCACCTGGTGTGTACAACAACTGAGGCGGACATAAAAATATCTAAGTTTCATGAGACCTTGTAATGATCATCGATTTCTCAGCGATACGGTTGCCCTGCTGCGAAAGTGAAAATAAAGAAAATTAGTGATTTTTTTTTTTGTTTAAAGACAAGGGTGGAGAACAAACGTAATTCATGGGTTCTAAAACTTTTCTTCGTGTTCCCATCGTTGGACAAAGTTTGTATTTATTGTGATACCAACATGATACAGTATGTGTCGGAATTGGTCGAGGTAATTTCTGAAGAACTTCAAAGGTTTCCAGGAAATATTCGTCAATGTCCCCACTTTCTCACGAATTTCGGGTTAAAACTTTGAAAGTCTTTTGTTGATTTTGTTGGGTACCGGATCATCGTCGCTCAAAACATAACAATGTTGTCAACGTCACTACCTGAAACTCTCTAACCCCATCTTCCTCCAGCGAGAGCGACGCCGTGTATTGAGGTAACATGGGGAGTACGAAGATTATGATGTGTGGATTACATCGATTGCCAATGGTAGAGTATCAAGGGTTCTCATTGTTTCAATGGAACTCAGGGGTTCCTTGTTGAGACAGTGCTGGCAGATGTGAAAAGTGAGGCGGCATTCATAAGTTTCTGTGGCCATGGCATCGGAGGTGATTGTTTGGCTCGAGAAATGACCAGCCGCCTTTTGTTGACACAGAATAAATGGGTGGACTTAGGGGCAACTAATGTCAGGTGTCGGTCGATTTGGAGATGGGTGGACTCAGAGACTCTCAGTAGCCTTTAGGACACGCCCATGTCTTCACACAGATAAGAACCTTTAAAAATACTCGAAAACACCTTTATTCAAACACCCAATAACACATTCATTCAAACACTCAACAACACCTTCATTCAAACACCCAACAACACCGTCATTCAAACACCCGACAACACTTTCATTCAAACACCCGACAACACCTTCATTCAAACACCCAACAACACCTTCATTTCAAACACCCGACAACACCTTTATTAAAAAACCCGACAACACCTTCACAAAATGGCCAAATATTCATGAAAAGCTTGTCTCGATAGCTCGTAAGTCTAAAATATTGGCCACATATTAAAATATGATAGGGATTATCAAGGTTAACTAAGAGAAAAGAATAAATCAAAAGATTTTATATTAAAAGTTCGATTTTTCTCATACCATTCGCTGAATTTATGGCCAGCGCCATACTTTTTTGAGTCGTGTTATCTACCAATTTTTACTCTATTGTTTAGCGATCTTTATGTTGTTTTGAATTACATTAGGGGGCGATACAACCTTTAAGTGGGTACCTAACATTAGAGAACCGTACAAAATAGTTATATATATATGACCTTACCATTATACCAATACACAACATAATCACATGTTTTCATATGAGACAACTATGTCACATGATATAGATCTAAATACAGCCAATTATATATATAATAGCCCAGTGGTGTGGGTATGTTTGTAACGTAACGCTCAAGAGATGTACCACAGTCTACAGCAGTTAGTTTAGTTGAAAAATCGTGTTTTGATGAGCACTGTAAAAATATTTAATAGGATGACGTCATTGTTTGGTGTGCATCGGTGCGCAAAATACGGTGCGCAAAATACAACCCCTATTATTATTATTAAATAAATACTTTGCGTACATTTCATAAAGTTTAATAATTCGTATTTATCAAAAAAGGACAAGTTAGTTGGTCTTTTAAAAAAAGGTTGGCGCCGTAGGCGCCCAAAAAA
>MUZC01000228.1:192072-218906 GCA_002072015.1 Radix auricularia | reverse complement strand
AAAAATATCTCTCAAGTGGGGCCAGGGGCCCAAAAAGATTGTTTCCTTTTATGGGCTTTATAAAAATTGAAAATCACCAATTTTCCTATTTCCCGTGTAGCTAGAAGCATAAAACTTTGGGAAGTTGCTTGGTAACCACTAATGACGAAGATTGGCGATGAAGAACTTTTAAAATCTCGCTCATGTGGGGCCGGGGGCCCAAAAACTATTTTTTTCTTTCATCACTAATTCTCCAATTTGCCATGTAGGTAGAAGCATGAAACTTTAGGAAGTTGTTGGGTACCCTCTCACGACACAAATTGGCGAAAAAGAATTTTTAAAATCTCGCTCATGTGGGGCTGGGGGCCCAAAATTGTTTTTTCCTTTTTTGAACTCTATAAAAATTGAAAATCATCAATTTTCCTACTTTCCGTGTAGGTAGAAGCATGAAATTTAGGAAATTTTTAAAGTACGTGCTCCCGACGATAATTTGAGGGAAAAGGTAAATTTGCAACTCATGGGGGCCGAGGGCCCCAAAAATGTTTTTTCCTTATATGAACTATATAAAAATTGAAAATCACTAATTCCCCTATTTCCGGGAAGGGTAGAAGCATGAAAATTTGGGAAGTTGTTGGGTATCCTCTTAGAACGAAAATTGGCAAAATATAATTGTACAAATCTTGCTCATGTGGGGCTAGGGCCCTAAAAACATTTTTCCTTTATATGAGCTATATAAAAATTGAAAATCACGAATTGTTCTGTTTTCCGTGTAGGTAGAAACATGAAAATTTGGGAAGTTTTTGGGTACACTCTCACAAAGAAATTTGTGAAAAAGAAATTTGAAGTTCACACTCATGGGGGCCGGGGCCCCAAAAACTTTTTTTTTGTATATAAGCTAAATACTAATTACAAAATCAATAATTCTTATATTTCCCGTATAGGTAGAAGCATGAAACTTTGGAAATTCTTTGAGTACATGCTTCCGACGATAAATGGCAAAAGATAATGTTAAAATTCGCACTTATGGGGGCTGGGGCCCAAAAAAACAATTTTTTCATTATATGGGCTATATAAAAATTAAAAATTAACAATTCTACTATTTCCCGAGTAGGGAGACTCATGCAACGTTAAAGAGTTGATAAATACACTTTCACGATGCTAGCATGTGAAATAATATTTACAATATCTCTTACTTGGGCGCCGGGGGCCCAAATTTAAAAACTGAAAATCACCAATTCTCCCATACCCGATTTAAGTAGAAGCATGAACTTTTAGAAAGCTGTTGAGAACAATCTGCCAATAATAATTAGCGAAAGGGACTGTTTAAATCCCACTAAATGGGGTAAGGGGGGCAAAAAATTATGGGGCGCCCAAATTTTTTCCCCCTTATATGAGCTATTTACAAATTCAAATCATTACTTCTCCTATTTCCCATATATGTAGAAGCAAGAAACTTTGTAAATTTTTTGATTACTTGCTTCCGATGATAATTGGCAAAAGAGAAAGTTAAATTTCCAAACTAATGGGTGCTGGGACCCCAAAAACGTTTTTTTTTTCATAATATGAGCTATATAAAAATTGAAAATCAATAATTCTCCTATTTCCCATATAGGTAGAAGAATTACATTTTTTAAATTTTCAGATTACAAGCTCCCTACGAAAATTGGCAAAAAGAATGTTAAAATTCACTCTAAATTGGGACCGGGGGCCTAAATACATTTTTCTTATATTAAAAACTGAATTATCACTAACTCTCCAATAGTCCATGTAGTTAGGAGCATGAAACTTTGGGTAACTGTTAAGTACCCTCTCACGACGAATGTTGGTGTAAAAGAATTTAGAAATACACATTCATGGGGACCGGGCCCGAAAAAACTTTTATTTCTAATATGAGTTTTATAAAAATTGAAAATTACGAATTCTCCTATTTCTCGAGTAGGTAGACTCATGAAACGTTGGGGATTTGATAATTACACTTTCACGATGGTAGCAGGTTAAAAAATATTTAAAATATCTCTTACTGGGGGGCAGGGGTTGAGGCAAATATAGTTTTTTTCCTAATATAAAACTATATAAAAACTGAACATCAATAATTCTCCCTTTCCCCATGTACGTAGAAGCATGAAACTTTGTCAAGTTGTTTAATACAATCTCCCGATGAAAGTTGGTGAAAGAGAACTGTAAATTCCCATTCATTGAGGGTCGGGGGCCCAAATATAGCTTTTTCTTATATTAAAAACCGACTTATCACAAATTACACAATTCATCGTGTAGGTAAAAATTAAAATTTTTGGAAGTCGTTGGGTTCCCTCTCACGGCGAAAATTGGCGTATTATAATTTTAAGATTCACACTCATTGGGGCCTGGGCCTCAAAAGCGTGTTTTTTCCAAATATATGCTATATACAAATTGAAAAGCACTATTTTTCATATTTCCTAAATAGGTAAACGCATAAAACGTTGGGTGTTTTTTTAATACACTTCCACAATAGCAGCAGGTGACAAAATATTTAAAATATCCCTTGCTGGGTGCCATGGGACCAAATATAGTTTTTTATGCACTCATTCACGTATCACTAATACTCCATCTTCCCGCAGCAAAGCGCGGGCAAATTGCTAGTCTAATATATAAAGCTGAAAGTTTGTCTGTTGGTCTGTTTGTTACCAATACAAATCCACACCGTTGGACCCAGGGTGGTGAAATTTAGCAGGGGACCCCCATTTGACCTGGAATAGGTCATAGGCTATGTTTTAACCCAAGGTGACCAACCCTAGGGTAAGGGGGCCCATTTTTTGCTTTTTTCCTTATATGAGCTATATAAAAAATGAAAATCACGAATTCTCTTATTTCGCGTGTAGGTTAAAGCATAAAACTCTGGGTAGTTGTTAAGTATACTTCTACAATGGTAACATGCAAAATCAATATTTAAATTACCACTTACTGGGGTTCGGGGGCCCAAATGTAGTTTTTTTTTTATATTAAAAACTGACTCATCACTAATTATTCATCTCTCCGTGTAGGTAGAAGCATGACACTTTGGTAAATTGTTGATTAGCCTCTCGGAACGATTATTGGTGTTAAAAAAATTAAAATCATAAAAAGTGGGGCCCGGGGGCCAAAAAACAATTTTTTTAAAATACTGAAAATCGCTACTTATTCACTTTCCCGTGTAGTTAGAAGCATGAAACTTTTGGAATTTGTTGTGTACACTTCCGCGATGGTAACATGTAAAGAAATATTTAAAGTATCACTCATTGGGGGCCGGGGGCCCAAATGTAATTTTTCTTATATAAAAACTGACTCATCATTTATTCTCCAATTTTCCGTGTAGGTAGAAGCATGCAACTTTGCAAAGTTGTTGAATAGCCTATTGTGACAATTATTGGCGAAAAATAATTTTAAATATCACACTCATGGGAGCCGGGGGACCAAAAGCGTTTTTGTTCCCTTACTAGGACTATATAAAACATGAAAATCCCTAATTATCCTATTTTCCGCGTAGGCAAATTTGGTAAATTGTTAAGTACACTTCCACGATGGTAAAAATTGAATATCATATTTTAATTATCACTTCCTGTGGGCCGTGGGCCCAATTAATTTTTTTCTTATATTTGTTGTCTGTCTGTCTGTCTGTTCCCTAATAACTCATGATCCAGACAACCCAGTAAAGTGAAATTTGGTAAACGTACACACAATCATATGGGGAAGGTTCTTAAATAGGTTTCATTCCATAAATTCACACACATGGGCGCCGGGGGCCCAAAAACCTGTTTTTCCTTATTTGAGCTATACAAAAATGAAAATCAACAATTTTTCTATTTCTCGAGGAGGTAGAAGCATGAAATTTTAGGATATTGTTGAGTACACTTCCGCAATGATAACAGTCAAAAATATATTTATATTACCTCTTTCTGGGGGCTAAGGGCCCAAATGTAGTATTTCCCTTATATGAAATATATATAAAAACTGAAAATCACTAATTATCTTATTTTACGGATAGACAGAAGTATGAAACTTTGGCAAGTTGTTAAGTACGCTACCCCGATGATATTTTGCGAGAAAGAATTTTAAACTTCCCACTCATTAGGGGCCGGGGGCCCAAAAGTAGTTTTTCTTTATATAAAAAACTCACTCATCACAAATTTTCAAATTTACCGTGTAGATAAAACCATGAAACTTTTGGAAAATCTTGAGCATACTCTCCCGTCAATAATAGCAATCGTTCCATAAATTCCCACTCATGGGGGCCGGGGGCCAAAAACATTTTCCTCCGCTTTATTTGAGGTATATAAAATTGAAAATAACTAATTCTCCTATTTCCCGATTAGGCAGAAGCATGAAATTGTAGGATATTGTTTAGTACATTTCCTAAATTATCACAGGCGAAAATATATTTCAATTATCACTTTCTGGGGTCCAGGGGCCCAAATGTTTTTTTCCCTATATGAGCTATATAAAAATGGAAAATCACTAATTCTCCTATTTCCCGTGTAGGTAGAAGTATGAAACTTTGGCATGTTGTTAAGTACGCTATCCCGACGATATTTTACAAGACAAATTTTTAAATATCCCCCTCATGGGGAGCCGGGGGCCCATATGTAGTTTTTGTTTTTTTTACTTATATACGCTATATAAATACTGAAAATCCCCCATTCGACTATTTCCCGTGTAGATAAAAGAATGAAACTTTGGGAAATTGTTAAGTACACTTTTCTAACGCTAATTTGCAAAAAGAATTTTAGAATCCACATTCCTGGGGGCTAAGGTCCCAAATGTATTTTTTGTCTTATATTAAAAGCCGTATTATCTCTAATTCTCAAATTTACCGCATACGTACAGACATGAAACTTTTGGAAGTTTTTAGACTCTCTCTACCAACAAAAATGGAGAAAAAGTATCTTAAAATTCTCACTCAGGCCGGGGCTGATGTGCCAAAATATTTTTAGCGCATTTTCGAGAAGTCGAATGCGCTATTGCACCCGTTTTGTCCGTCCGTCCGTCTGTCATCACCTTTGATCACAGCATCCATAAGTCCTAGACCCATGATGTATATATGTTTTTGTATGTCCTGACCTGCCATTTGTGCATCAACACTCAGTTACTCGATCCGTTAAAAAACCCCGTTAAAACTACCAAAAAACTTTGCGAATCGAGAGGTAACACTGGCGCAGGGAACGGCCGCCATTGCCGGAAGTCGAATACATCATTTTTCAGGCATTCAAGAGTGGTGCGAAGGCGTGCAAAAGAATTAGTTTTTTTTTTTTTGTTGACGTCATTAGAATATGTGTAAAAGTTTAGAGAGTTTTACGTTATCATTTGTGGAGACTTGTAGTTAGATTAAAGAGAAAATAAAATTTTTTAAAATGTAAAGAAATTACTTTTAAATTAAAAAAATGTCAGGTATATTCATTACACAAGAAAATTAATAAAAATATGTCTAAAATCTAAACACAATTACTGATAACTACATAATGCTGATATCTAACATAAGTACTGATACATAATACGAAAATGCGCTAACACGTCCTGAGTTCCAGAAGGGACCAGGCTTAACATGATTTTTTTTCTTAAATAAGCTGTATTTCACATCTCCAATGGTAACAGGTGAAAACATATTTAAATTATCTCTCTAAGGGGGCCGGGGCCCAATGTAGTTTTCTTATTTATATGAGCGATATAAAAAGTGAAAATTACTAATTCTCCTACTTCCCGTTTAGGTAGAAGCATGAAATTTTCGGAACTTCTTGAGTACACTTCTGCGATTGTAACAAGCGAAAAAAATATTTATAACACTTCTTGGGAGCCTGGTGCCCAAATATAGTGTTGTTGTTTTAACTCATATAAGCTATATACAAATTGAAAATCTTTAATTCTACTATTTGGAATTATGGGAATTCGGAAAGTTGTTAATTACACTACCACGATGGTGCAGTCTTAACTGGTGTGCCAGAGTCTTGGGATTGCTGGTATATAATTGAAGACACTATGCTTTTCGGATAGGCAATTGTATTTGACCTGCTTCAATATAAATGTTTCGTTTTACTTCATGTCAGTAAACAGTATGTAGGCCTACGCTTCTACAGAAAACCTCATTTAAAACCCGTGAGAAGCCGGGTACTTGCCTCTAGTAATAATAATAAAATGATAATTTATATAGCGCTGTATCCCAGTTAGGAGCCGGACCCACAGCGCTTTAAATGGAGATAACAATACATATATTAATTAAATAAACATTCATATCATACTAACTAGATAAATGACAATACATAGTACATCAGCTACGTTAATCATTAAAAGAAATGTTGCTTCATTAATTTTCAAAATAAAGTTTGAAAAGATGTGTCTTAAGTGCAGTCTTGAAGGACTTAGCAGTTGAAATACTACGGATGTGTAATGGAATTCTCTTCCATTGTTAAGCTGCACAAAAAGAGAATGACCTTTCGCCAAATGTTTTAGTTCGTGTCTTAGGAACACAGCGAATGCGTGTATCTGCGTGTAATTTGAAGTCAAATGTTCTAACTTACATTTCTATTGAAGTTTTTCAATTATCAAATCATTTCACTCAATTCTTGAATTATGTTTCTCTCTATTCTCTCACATCTTCATTATTTCAATCCCCCCCCCGCCACACCCTCACATTTTGGTTATTTACAATTATTCACTCCCACTTTCAAAATTGAATTATTTTTTATGCGATATAAGCTCTGAGTTAAAAATAGCGTCTTGACATTGAAACATACGTAAATATCTTTGGTTAAGTTCTATCATATTTAGAGAAAGCGACTGTTTAAAATTGCTAACATTGATTTTATTAGACATTCCCCTATTTTATAACAGGAATTTACATACGGTGTGTTATGATATTTTCTACAAGCAAAACATGATATCAACGTCCCCCTGGTAATTTAGAAATCGAAAGTTAAAAATAATGATAAAATAAAATGCCAAGGGAGTGTTGGTCAGTGTGGGATACGTCCTGGTAGTTCATAGATTAACTAAATCCATAAGATTGTAACTACAGGTAGAAAGATGGCCGACTGAGTACTAGTCAGTGTGGGATACGTCCTGGTAGCTTATAGATTAACTAAATCCATAAGATTGAAACTACAGGTAGAAAGATGGATATCATGTTGCACTGATTGCTGCTATAGGGAGTGCGCCGTAGGTCAATAAAACAATCAGTGTAAAAGTATGTAAAGGGGAGGGAAGCGATTAAGATTATGAACGGTGACTACCCCGTGTCATGCATACTTGAGTCAGAGCCGGTTTAAGCCGTCTTGGTGCCTGGGCACAAACCCACAAGGTCACCCCCTTCTGCCCCCAGGCACTCCATCTTCCACTGACCGCTGGTATGTTCAGTTTTATGCACACACAAAACTGATAAAGTAAAACAGTTGTTACGCTAGACCGACAGACTCACACAGCCAAGAATGGCACTCTTTATAAACAGAGTAAAGCACACAGCCAAGAATGGCACTCTTTATAAACAGAGTAAAGCACACAGCCAAGAATGGCACTCTTTATAAACAGAGTAAAGGACACAGCCAAGAATGGCACTCTTTATAAACAGGGTAAAGCACACAGCCAAGAATGGCACTCTTTATAAACAGGGTAAAGCACACAGCCAAGAATGGCACTCTTTATAAACAGAGTAAAGCACACAGCCAAGAATGGCACTCTTTATAAACAGAGTAAAGCATACAGCCAAGAGTAACGCAATCTGATGGACTGCGTATTGTTTTCGTGTTTGATCAACCGTTTTTACGAATTTTATATTCAGAAAGTATTCATAATTTTGTTTATGTGCAAAGTGTACATAACAACCAAGAAGACATCCATAAGAGGGAAAAAAAACAACTATTAAAATGAAACGTAAAAACATAGTTCTTGGTTTATACGAATTCTCCAGATATCAGTTTCTATCAAAGGGCCATATATTATCCGGAGGATTTTTCTCTCCCAGGTGTCTTGCAGATTCTATGCCTTTTTGGTCAGGATCCAAGATTCACTAGGGTACGTTACTCTGTGTTTGAGACACTTTGTGTGTCACATGTTTATAGAATTATGAAAGATTTTCATCAAATCAGTCAAAACACACGGGATAAATGATAGCTGTTAGTTAAATGGGTATCTTATATATATAGATATATATTTATAATTATCCTCATAGTTCAACCATGCCGGACACCAAGCAAGCTGTTTAACCCCACCGACCAATCAGCTTGCAAGAGAAGTTAGTACAGACGGTGGGGGTCATCAAGACCAACAATGCATTCAATTGAGGTCAATTACCTTGTTTTTTTTCAGAACAACAGAATAGCATGTACTTCGTAGTGTAGTGGTTATTACATTCGCTTAACACGCGGAATCTCGTAGGTTCAAGGCCCAGCTCTCCGTTGTGCGCACAGTTTTTTGCCCAAACCAACCTTATTTGGACAACTGTCACTAAATCATTAGCGGGTCGGCTAGTTCTTATAAAATGTGTTGATCGAAATTCGATTTTCTCAAACATGAGAACCATTGATTGGCTCAAAGACGACAACCATTGTTAGATTAGAAGTTGATATTATTTTATTTTATATTATTTTACACTGAACTAATTTAGAATTTTAATCTGAGTCATAAAATTTTAACCCTCATTAGTTTTAACTTTCAAAAGACCCTTAAACACTATTATAAGTATTATTTAGCCTATAAATTTTGTTTCAAAAGGAACTGTTTCCCCATAGTTAAAAAGTTAAAAATATATTTATTTTGCTCGAAAGCAAATAATACCAGATCTTATTGTAATACACTTTGTTGAAAAGAAAGATCTAAATATGGGAGGATAATCTTATTTTTATTTTAATTAGAGAACTCTAACAGAGATCTCAAAATATTTTATTTAATGCAGCTAGAAGCAAGAAAGAAAGTGTTATAATTAGATACAAAAATTTAAACCAAAACAGTTTGAAAACCCTTTTTAATGAAAATAACTGAAACTATTTAAAAAGAACCTTAAAGAGAAAGAGAGCTTAAATTTTTTTGGAATTGGGGATCAAATTGGTATAAATAATATAATAGTCCAAGTCACTGGATGTTGAACGCTGGTGAACGATGTACAACAGTCTATAGCAGTTGAAAAATCGTGTGGTGATTAGCGCTGTAAAAATATTTAATATGATGACGTCATTGTTTGGTGTGCATCGGTGCGCAAAATACAACCCGTATTATTAAATACTTTGCGTACATTTCAGAAAGCTTAATATTTCGTATTTATAAAAAAAGGACAAGTTAGTTGGGCTTTTGAAAAAGGTTGGCGCCGTAGGCGCCCTAAAAAAAGTGGGCGCCGCTGGCGCCACGGCACAATCTAGTTACAAATAATGTTCAAATAGATGGAAATTGTAATTAATAAAAGTTCAAATAGAAAATACATCTCTTACTCCCGCATGTGTGGCTTATGATAGAAAAATATTCCCGTTCAATGAAATAGAAAGCAACCAATATTTTTCAACGGTTTCAAATAACTGCAAAAAATTTTGAGATTTCGGAAAATCTCTGGAGGGCATAGTTGCATCAAGTCATGGCTGTTAGGAAGACGAGTTTGTGTGTGTGTGTGTGTGTGTGTGTTTGTGTGTGTGTGTGTTTGTGTGCGTGTGTTTTTTTTTTTTGTTGTTGTTTTGTTTTTAAATATCTAGGGGCTATAATATCCGATGAGGGCTCAAAGCCAGAAATTCTTGTCAGAACGGCCCAAACAACTGCAGCATTAAGCAAACTGAAACACATCTGGCAAAGCAAGGAGCTCTCCCTGAGATCAAAGATTCGACTAATGCGCTCTCTGGCGATGTCAGTCTTCCTGTGTGGTTGTGAGGCTTGGACGCTCACCGCAGACCTCCAAAAAAGGATTAGTGCGCTAGATATGAGATGTTTTAGAAAAGTGCTAAACATCTCCTACACGGCGCACATTACGAACGAAGTGGTCCGCGACAAAATAAGTGCTGTCATTGGCCCTTACGAGGACCTTCTCACCTCAATTAAAAAGAGGAAATTACGATGGTACGGACACGTGACAAGATCTGGAGGTCTCTCAAAGACGATATTGCAGGGCACAGTCCAGGGAAGAAGGAAAAGAGGCAGTCCAAGGAAGAGTTTGGAGGACAATATCAAAGAGTGGACCGGCCTTTCATTTAACGATTCCCAGAAGGCAGCTCAGAACCGTGACACATGGCATGAGATAGTGCGCAGCTCAAAATGGTGCTCCAACGACCCAGCGTCGGGTTAAGGGACAGTTCAGTTCAGTTCAGTTTTGTCTTTGATGTTTCCATTAACAACTGAATTCGCCATCTTAGAATAACAAGTTTCTTCGTGAACTTTTCGAGCTGTGACATTTACCTTTAAAGAGTTGATGTAAGTAGGTCTGTAGAGTGTTAGAAACTTGGTATTCTGTACTTCCTATACAACATTGTCTCAAGATACAGCTTTCTTTTATTTTTACCATGACTGATTGATACACGGTTCATAAACCAGTGGCTATAACTCTTTTTTTTTTATTGCCTGAAATACGACTTAAAACCCTTAATATTCAAAGGTGTGAATGTAATAAACATAATAATAAGTGATTATGAATATTAACCCGAGGCGTATTGGACGAAATTCAGGTAGTTCTCGGAACTCACAAGCCAAACCCTTGTACTGCTCCTTCGGCAAAAGGTAAGGCTCCAGTAAAAAAAAAATGTTGGCATTCGAAGGACGCCAAAGTTGAATTCACCAAGACAAAGAATCTGATCGTCATGGTAGAATTCAAGAACTGTTTGTTTGTTTGTTTGTTTGTTTGTTTGCTTGTTTGTTTGTTTGTTTGTTTGTTTGTTTGTATGTTTGTTTGTTTGTTTGTTTGTTTGTTTGTTTGTTTGTTTGTTGATATCTGGACACGTCTCGAAGACCACGAGGAAGATGACGTGGCTGAGGGGAACAGTTTTAGTCGGCGACTACACCACCGCTGACGATATAGACAAAGGCCCGTATGAAAGGAACAATGAAAAGAATAAAACAATAAATAACAGAACATGATTTATAGCTCGTAGTCAACATCTGACAAGAAGCAAGACGTTTGAGATCACCACGGATCTAATTGACCAACATACAACATCTAACAAGACATTTGAGATCACCACGGATCTAGTTGACCAACATACAACATCTAACAAGACGTTTGAGATCACCAAGGATCTAGTGCACGAACTCCTCAGAGGAACAAAACAACAAAATTACCTTCAAAAGAATTTCCAAAGACATAAGTCGTAATATCAAATTAAAACATTAAACAAAAAAAAAAAAAAAACTTAATGGAATGTCTTGTTGACTCAATATTAAAACACAAAACTCTTGTGTAAATAGTTGCCAGACCCAAGTGAAACAATCCACCTTTGAAGTCTGTGTCACGTTAGCTAATCTTTAAATAGCTGCTGGTTTTAGGTAATCAATATGAAACATTCTCTCGCACATATTATTAACATACTCATTTGTTCCGGGAGGTTATGTTGTAAGAAATAATTTATTCGTTCGGGGGGGGGGGGTATATAGTAAAAAATATTTTTTTAGTTCAGGTAGGGTATATTGTAAAATATAATTTATTTGTTCAGTGAGGGTATGTTGTAAGATATAATTGATTAGTTCGTGGAGAGAATGTTGTAAGATATTAGTTCGTAGAGGGTATGTTGTAAAAAATAATTTATTAGTTCGGGGCAGTGGCGTCGCTAGGGGGTGCGGTGGGGGGTGGGCCGCCCCGGGTGACACCATCAAGGGGGTGACACCAGACAGTAAAATTCTATATATTCCCGTTATTTGGCACTGGAAAACTCGGAGCTACCGCCCCGGGAGACACCAACCCTAGTGACGCCTCTGGTTCGGGGAGAAGTAAGAAATAAGTTGGTTAAAATTATGTTACAATAATTTCTATAAATAACTAATATTTTTCAATGTCTTGATCAAACAAGAAAGTACAATTGATAGAATTTCATTTAAAGGGTTGGGAATTTTTCATCCTTAATTTCCCTGAGTGAAAAAAACGACCAAAAAAAAAATAACAACACTTCTTAGATGCCTTGAGTGGACCTGATCGGTTCATGTATTTTTAAGGAAAAAGTCAATACAAAATTTTTTTTAAACTTTCAAGAATTGCCTGTCTGGGAGCTTGTGCGGGGAATGTGTGTGTGTATGGGCGTGTGTGTGTTGGCATGTGTGTGTGTGTGTGTGTGTGCGTGTGTGTGTGTGTGTGTTTAACAGTAAATCTTGGCTTGAAGCAGCTCCTATACTATGGTCTTCCTATCTTCAGTTCTGTTCACTAGGTCAATGATCATCAACATTATAATTATTACAACATTTTATACACTAATTTATCAAGTCATATTGACGTATAAAGTTAGGTTTACATTTTTATTGATTAATTTAAGTTCTTCTTGTTCTGTGTTCTCAAAATCTTTTTGAAGAAGGATTTAGATCACAGGCCCATTATCTGTGATGTATTGCGCTGTGGCTGTCAATTGGCTCAGTCCACCATACGGCAGTGGCTATCGCGACGCTAGCGTCTTAATAGCCCACAGGCTATCGAGACGCTAACGTCTTAATAGCCCACAAGCTATCGAGACGAAAACAAAATAAGCCAATGAAAATTAAGTAGTTGTCCTTGACAGACATCACGCGCCAAGTTGGGTTAGGGAGGGGGTCGTGCATTTGTGACGGTTTTGTGAGAGGGTGTTAATAAATATGATGTCAAGTGTAAATGCGCAACTTTAAATAAAACTTCTACAAAAATATTCGATTGCCTTACAGTAAATACACATTTAAATTTAACTGTAACAGTTTGTTTTTCAGGTCGAATTTATTGTAGAAAAAAGAAAGAGGTAAGAGAAAATTCTAATTTTATTGTCTTCAACAATGCATGAAGGGGCCGTCCATACATGACGTCACGCGCCTGTGGGTGGGGGCGGAGAAGGGTAACGAATTAGTGAGAATGTAAGACAAGGGGGTGGGCGGAGTTTAAGAAATCAAAATGTGCTACTTGAAATAAAAGTTCAACTTGAACACTCACAATTTATTTAGTTTACGATATTAGTATTAGGCTTAGAGCGAAGACTTACACTAAATACATATTTCTATGACAAAAATGTTATTTGAAACGTGGGCTTTTTTTTGGGTTGGGGGGGCGCAATCAGAGCTTTGTGACGTCATATTGTGGTCTAAGTTTTGTGACAATGGGTAAATGGGTTAAAAATAGCATGACGCCATTCATGGACGGCCAAAAAAGGTATAAAATATAAAGATATAAGCAGCGAAATCGCAATCCCGTTATGTATAATATAACGGCTGAGACACAGGTGGGCAAAAGAGAAACATCTACTAATTTCAAGAAATGGAAATATAAATCACACGGATATATTTTAGCAATGCGTGAACGTTTGGTCAGAATTTAAAAATTCAGAATTTCGTTTGCATTAAATTATAAAACATTTTGCATATCAGTCTTGACTCAGTCAGTCACTCACGCCGTTTGCAGTCACCGCGGTTTGCGATACTAGTATTATAATTACTAGGCTTAGTATTATGCAAATTACATTTGTTGTGTGGCTGTACGCATTTAGTGGAGACCCCCCCCCCCCCCACACCCAGTACGCATCCAAGCGCAAAATGCCATTTGCTTGCGTATGGATGGCCCCTTAGGCTAATTGATTTGTGGCGTGGCTTATACTAAGTACTTTGACAGAAACTGTAAATGTAGTCCAAATATGTCCAATATGCTTATCATTTTAAAGGGCTTGACACGAAAAACATGTGCTTTGTCTTTCTACCTTTTATAGAAGTGGAGTTATGATTTTTTTATTATTATTATCTTTTTTTTCCACACTGGAAATGTCCTTAAAGAAATAGCCTAAATACGCTAACGTTAAATACTTAATTTTCATTGGCTTATTTTGTTTGCGTCTCAATAGCCACTGCCCCACCATACAGTTTATCGTGGAGGGTAGCTTCCTGGGGCCAAATGGCCGCCCGGGTGTGGTGGTACAGAGGACAGTTTTGCAGCACATGTTCCGCGTTCTCTGCAGCTGTTCCGCGGGGGCACATTTCGGTTTCTCCAATTCGAAGTTTGCGGAACATGTGCTGCCTAAGTTTGTTGTGGCCCGTCCTTAGCCTGAATATGATGTTCTGAGATTGGCGGGGGGAGTTTGAAGAATGCACCCCCCCCTAGATGGTGGACTTTCAGCTCGGACCATCTTTCTTCTTCACTACTTTTCAGAAACAACTTTATTTCTTCGGGGTGTAAGGGTTATTCTGCCTGGTTTTGCTTGCCTCCAGTTTTTGCCAGGGAGTCCGCTGTGTGATTTCTTCTATAGCAGTGTATCCCGTGTTGATTTAACATGATCAATAAGCTCTGCTGCTATCAATAGTACGGTAGGACATCAACTCTACCAGGTAAAAAAAGAAAGAAGAAAATTAAATAGGATTCGCCTGAAAAAGATGACGCCCCCCCCCCTTTACAACCATAACGGCAACAATTTCTTTTCTACATTATTCACAAACGTTGATTAAAGGAAAACACAAAACGAACGACATACTCTCATAGAGTTACATGCTTTGAACTCCAAAGTAATTTTATTTGCAATTTGAGGATATAAAATTAACAAATGGCTTTAATATTTTATCAAATAAAATCAAATCCATATGTGTAGCAATAAGTAACAATAAGTAAATCCTACCACCCATCACCAACACATTCTGAAAGGTTCACAAATTTGTAAGGCAAAGTTATTAAAAGAAATCCTATGTACACAGCTGGTCCAAAAATTTAATCTGATTGTCTTCAATAGCGTTCACAGTCCGAGCCAACGAAGAACTTTTTGAGTCAGGCTGTCACCATCATTATTTTAAGATGAGGGCAACACTTCCGCTTTCACTTTGAGAACCCTCTCGTCCAGGTCAGCGTATCTCATCATGACGTCATCCACAGCACTGGCCACTTCGCATGTACCCCAGCTGCCCTTTGGACACTTCCGGTAATGGTGGAGTCTTGCGATGTCCGGTGATATTCTCTCCCTGGAATCAGGAATATAAATAAACATATGGTTCCCTTAGATAACTGTTTATGAACGGCTGACATAAGTCTATGAAAAGCGTAACTAATTTCTTTTTGGGGCCGCTTTTACCCTTGTAGTCGTGTATTACTGACACACTCCGGCCCACATTAAAACAAAGAAGTCCTTTGTAACAAGTTTAACTTTAATCCAATACTAGAACTTATGTACACTTTTTACACATAATATGTAGTAGAACACATTCAGTGACCATCTAATCTTCATATGCCTACTTGTCAACTGGCGCGCATTGCATTCTGGTCTTCATACATCACGTGATTTTTCTCTACCAATCATATATCAAATATTATCATGTGACAAAAAGCTTACATAACACTTTAAGAATAACTTACTTGAGACTATGAAAAGCTTACATAAGGCTATTTGAATAGTTAACATCGTGTAAAAGACCGCTAACATAGTGACAACGAACGCTAACATTGTGTCAACGACCGCTAACACTATGACAACGACCACTAACACTATGACAACGACCACTAACATTGTAACAACGACCACTAACATTGTGACAACGACCACTAACATTGTAATAACAACCACTAACATTGTAACAACGACCACTAACATTGTGACAACGACCACTAACATTGTAACAACGACCAGTAACATTGTGACAACGACCACTAACATTGTAACAACGACCACTAACATTGTGACAACGACCACTAACATTGTAACAACGACCACTAACATTGTGACAACGACCACTAACATTGTAACAACTTACTCGTGAAATTTTTGGCTAATCCGGACAACAGTGTGGATAGTGGAGGTGAGCACCCTCGGAGGGCGGTAAAAATACTTGTACCTCTCCCACCTGGGTAGAGTAGCTCTTCTGTAGAAGAGACAGCGATGTTAGAGATGGATTGAGGGATAATGGAAACTATGTTGAGGAAAATAGCTTGAATTAAAATGGAAACAAATAAACATTTTTTATGCAAAATATGTCTTACAAAAAATTATTCCCACCTGTGACATTTACCTCAAGCTGTGATACCAATGACATTCTCACCTGTGACATTTATCCCAAGCTGTGATTCCAATGAAATTTTCACCTGTGACATTTACTCCAAGCTGTGATACCAATGACATTCTCACCTGTGACATTTATCCCAAACTGTGATACCAATGACATTCTCACCTGTGACATTTATCCCAAACTGTGATACCAATGACATTCTCACATGTGACATTTATCCCAAACTGTGATACCAATGACATTCTCACCTGTGACATTTACCACCTAGCCTTGACACCAATGACGTTCTCACCTGTAACGTTTGACCATCAAGTCCTCCTCTGGGTTGGTTGGTTGCCATGTTGTAATGAAATACTCGGTGTGGAAGAAAAAAGACGCGGCCTTAGGGAACCGGGCCACACAATCCTGGGATATATTAGTATTAGATATATGGAACAATCCTGGGATAGGTTAGATATTTATATGAAACAATCCTGGGATATATTAGTATTAGATATATGGAACAATCCTGGGATAAATTAGTATTAGAAAAATGGAACAATCCTGGGATAAATTAGTATTAGATATATGGAACAATCCTGGGATAAATTAGTATTAGATAAATGGAACAATCCTGGGATAAATTAGTATTAGATAAATGGAACAATCCTGGGATAAATTAGTATTAGATATATGGAACAATCCTGGGATAGATTAGATATTTATTTGAAACAATCCTGGGATAGATTAGATATTTATTTGAAACAATCCTGGGATAGATTAGATATATATTTGCAACAATCCTGGGATACCTTAGCATTAGATATATACAGGGAACAATCCTGGGATAGATTAGCATTATATATATATATATATGATACAGTCCTGGGACAGAATAGTATTAGATATTTGATCATATCAGAAATCTGAAGGATAATATATCACTAAGAAAAATATCGAACATTCTGAGAAAAATTTATCATTAGATATTGTCATACAGTCCTTGGACAAAATATCAATGAATAATTAACGATAATTGTCCAAAAAAAAATAAATAAGCATGGAATTAAATCACATTAAAAAATTTAGCAGAAAATTGAACTTAAAAAACAATCAACATACCTGGAAGAATGTTTTCAGCGTGACGTGTTTCCTTGGTATAATCATCTCGTCCAAGTCATGACTGATGACGTAATCATACCCTCCCATTCGTTGTCTGCACTCTAACACTGGCATTGTCTGGTCTTCGTCATACTGATACCAGTTTTTTGATGGATCGGTGAAACTTCTATTTTTAGAATTCCCCGGCATCTCGTAAGGCTGCACGTCCAACAAACCTAACTTTTGGTAATATCTAAAAACGCGGGTTAAATTTTCAGGATTTCCTAAGTCATAGATCAAAATTTTGTCCACACCAAGTATTCGCTGCATCTCAAACCATTCGATGACCTTTTCCGGGTCACGGCCACCACCATAAACGACCTTGCCACACAAGGCGATACGACCCGGATGTCGACTTGGATATAGGATCGTGACGTAATCGTCAGGATTTGTTGAACATGATGACGAGGTGGCGAGGGTCAGTTTTTGTGGTAGGTTGTGTTCTGAGCTCATAGGAACTTGACAACTGTACTGTCTGGCCAGGTACACATTTCGGTTTTTGGAGTAAGTAAAGTAGAGATTAGCCGGAGTAACAAATGGGGTTTCAATGTCACTGAAGATAACACAGCAGTTGTAGTTCTTACTGGAAGCGTCTAGACTAGTGATAACGATATCTAGAGTGTAGTTTGTATCGAAGCTGGTGTTTGTCATATTTCTGTCCTGTATGTTACCGTCCACGTTAACAATCGCTGAGTACATGTAATGGTCAGCATCTATCACTTTAGTAAAACATTTGTTTCCCTTCTGTTCACCGGACGATCCGTTGTCCGTCATCGTTTCCATGTCAAGTCCTCGGCTTGTCACTGGGTTGTCAGGTTGGCTGATGATTTCTTTTCTTTTTATGTGATTACCGGGAAAAACCTTTGAAGATTTTTAGAAATATTCTCAAATTATCAGAAATAGAAAATATTATAACATTTCAAAATAGTTTTTGTCGAGATGAGAATCCCTGTGTGTGTGTGTGTCACTGAGGAGTGCAATGTACTGTCCCCAATCCTTGTAGTTGTTTATCAAGCCTCTCTAAACCAGGGTAAAGTGCCCCAGGATTGGAAATTAGCCAACGTAATGCCACTCTTTAAGAAAGGTTATAAATCAGACCCTGGTAATTACAGACCTGTGTCACTTACTAGTATCACCTGTAAATTACTGGAACACATAATGTATATTAGAATAGTTAACCACCTTGACAAATATAATGCCCTATGCCAACATCAACATGGCTTTAGAAAATACACATCATGTGAAACACAATTAATAGGTCTAATAGATGAAATATCAAAAGGCTTAGACAATTATGATCAGATAGATACAATATTACTAGATTTCTCAAAATCATTTGACAAAGTTCACCACCTTAGTTTACTTAAAAAACTTAAATACTTTGGAATCTCAGGTCCCTTACATCACTGGATCCAAGATTTCCTATTGGGTAGGGAGCAAACTAATAATTAATGGATTTAAATCTACACCAATAAAGGTTAACTCAGGAGTTCCACAAGGAACTGTCCTAGGTCCCTTACTATTTTTAATTTCTATAAATGATTTACCCAACAATATCTCAACAAGAACAAAAGCTAGATTTTTTGCTGATGACTGTATGATCCTTAGAACAATTAAGTCAGAACAAGATAGCAAATTTTTACAAAAAGCCTTAGATGAATTAATAAAATGGGAAACTAACTGGAGTATATCCTTCCGTCCAGAAAAGTGTCAACTGCTAAGGGTAACAAAGAAAAAGAAACAAATAAATTCAAAATATTTCGTTCATGGAAAAGAACTAACCCAAACTAATGATGCTAAATACTTAGGAGTCATAATTAATGAGAAACTATCTTGGAATCCCCATGTCAATGAAGTTATTAAAAAATCAAACAAAACCTTAGGCTTTATAAAAAGAAACTTTTACAAATGTAACAAAGATATAAAACTAAAATGCTACCTCACCCTGGTGAGACCTATACTAGAATATGCATCTTCTGTATGTGACCCATCCACCAAAGAAAATATTGATAAACTAGAACAAATTCAAAAAAGAGCTGCCAGATTCATTACGGGAGAATATTCAAAACTGACAAGAGTAACACCATTAGTTAAATCATTAAACCTTGAAACACTTGAGGATAGAAGAATCAAGAGTAAATTACTAATTATACATCAGGCAATTAACTCCAATTTAGAAATACAACACAAAGATAAATTAATACAACCCTCAGATAGACAGGGGGCGTGGTGGTCTAAGTTGTAGCGAGCTGGACTACCGAACCGCATCCCGGGCATTGGGCATTGTGCTAACCACACAATCCCATGCTCGTTAGTGGTCAATGAAACCTGTGAACGCTACCTCACTTGCTCCCAAGGACCTTTATGGTCTGCAAGGGATATTTTTATATATTTTATTTTTATCAGATAGGCATGAAGATAAAAACACCGTATGCAAGAACAAACACATACAAGTTTTCTTTCTTTCCGTCCGGTATTCGGGTGTGGAATGGACTGCCTGAAGAAACCAGGAAAGCCAACACTTTATCATCATTTAAAACTCTAATAAGAATACAGGACTTAACACAAACCATAGATATACGTAGGACGCAATATTCTTCTGTTCAGAAAGAGCGTCTGTAACATATAAGATAAGTGAGATATTATGGATGACCAGTGAAGAATGAAGGGGGAGGGAGGTGTGATGGGGTGTTAGAGATGGGATATTGTGAAAGTGGAGGTCAGCGGTCAGTTAGCCTTGGCCCTTCGGTGCGGAGTCTGCTTGGCTAACTTTTTGTTAGTGGAACTCTCACACTGACTTTTTTCTGTTGTACTGTTTTCATGTTAATAAACTATTTCCTAAAAATAACGAGTAGTCTGTATTGTTTATTGTGGGAGTTACTGTGTACTCGTTCACCCACCCCCCACCCCCACCCTCGAGAACCTTCCTTTAGACAACGACTCCGCACAAGACAGCATTTGTGACAGTTATCTAATTATAAGAAATGAAATATTCCTGACTCATTCACTTTTAATAAGAAATAATGATTCTATCATTTCGGATCGGTTCTCACATTCTTTAGTTATAATATGAGTAAGGAAGATTATCTAAACAATCATTTCTTCACTTTAGACAACAACACATTTTAGGTCTCACATCTTTTGCAAAGAACCCAATATAGATCAGCTGTTTCATAATTTTACTGGAAAAATTATCTGTTCATAAAATATTTTTTGTGCCTTGCCGAATTTTATTTCAGAAATTCATAGAAATGGTTTTGTTTTTAAAAAGTTTTCCTTGAATCTCAAGAATTTCCCCCCTTGTGTTTGATGTTAAATGAATTTTTGTGTGTGTGGAAATAACACTGTTTGAATTTCTTTATGGTTACTGTAACTGTTGTGTGCGAGAAATTGTGTCAGGCGGAAGCTCAAAAAGGTTGCTCTAAATGCTACCTAGAGTAACACTGGATAGATTGACACAACATATACTTATAAGTAGATAAAGTAGTACATACCAACAAGAAGATAAAGTAGTACATACTTACAAGTAGATAAAGTAGTACATACCTACAAGTAGATAAAGTAGTACGAACTTACATGTTGGTAAAGTAGTACATACTTACATATAGATAAAGTAGTACATACTTACATGTAGATAAAGTATTACATACTTACATGTAGATAATGTAGTACATACTTACATATAGATAAAGTAGTACATACCTACAAGTAGATAAAGTAGTACATACTTACAATAGATAAAGAAGTACATACTTACAATAGATAAAGTAGTACATACTTACATGTAGATAAAGTATTACATACTTACTTGTAGATAAAGTATTACATACTTACATGTAGATAATGTAGTATATACTTACATGTAGATAAAGTAGTACATACTTACATGTAGATAAAGTAGTACATACTTACAAGTAAATAAAGTAGTACATACTTACAATAGATAAAGTAGTACATACTTACATGTAGATAAAGTATTACATACTTACAAGTAGATAATGTAGTACATACTTACTTGTAGATAAAGTAGTACATACTTACATGTAGATAAAGTAGTACATACTTACAAGTAGATAAAGTAGTACATACTTACAAGTAGATAAAGTAGTACATACAAGTAGATAAAGTATTACATACTTACATGTAGATAAAGTAGTACATATAAGTAGATAAAGTATTACATACTTACATTTAGATAATGTAGTAAATACTTACATGTAGATAAAGTAATACATATTTACAAGTAGATAAAGTAGTACATAAAAGTAGATAAAGTATTACATAATTACATGTAGATAATGTAGTACATACTTTCATGCAGGTAAAGTAGTACATACTTACAACAGATAAAGTAGTACATACTTACAAGTAGATAAAGTAGTACATACTTACAATAAAGTAGTACATACTTACAATAGATAAAGTAGTACATACTTACATTTAGATTAAGTAGTACATACTTACATGTAGATAAAGTAGTACATACTTACAAGTAGATAAAGTAGTACATACTTACATGTAGATAAAGTAGTACATACTTACATTTAGATTAAGTAGTACATACTTACAAGTAGATAAAGTAGTACATACTTACAAGTAGATAAAGTATTACATACTTACAAGTAGATAAAGAAGTACACTCGTTACTACCACAATCGTCAGGGAAAGACGTAGTAGAAATCTATCTTTAGCTTTACTGCCGTTTCTTCCCAGTACTGAATGAAGGAGTCTTAACGAGCTGGAAGGGCACATCCTCCTCGAGCGTTGACGGAAGCTCAAGTTTTATTTTTTTTTGTGTGTGTTTTCTGAAACTTTAATACAAATTTTAAATGTAATGTTTTAAAGTTTCTATTAACAAACTATGTATGAAAAAAAAAACAAAGAGTGACCACCCCTATCCCGTCAAATAGCTAAACATTGGCTTAAAAAATACTATCAATAAGATACGTTAATGCACTCAATTTATTTTACTGTCAAGTCAACGCACATTGTTTGTTCAATATATCATTGCATATATTTGGAGGAATATTATACACAATATAATTTTCAAATATAACACAATATTTTAAAAAATCAACTAAAATGAAAACTACTTAATTAAATAAAAAGTAGGTGATATTTTAAATGTAGAATTCAACTGGGTTTATTAGAGAGCATATGTTTCATAAATGAATATACCAAATTTATTATCTATTAAATCGTAATGGGTATTTCAAAATCTTTCCATAGTGATAATAGTAAATATATATATGTCAACTTGACTTTTTTCTTTGTTCTTGTCTATAGATAATTTTAAGTAAGTAACTAAGTCCAATAACCGATGGTTGTAGGGGATCACTAATGTTTACTTTCTAGAAGCTTGGTAGACCTGGTGGGTGCCATTATTCCCTTCAAGGTCAACGGAGGACTTCCTTAGCGTTAGTCATTCATAATTGTTATTGTGGCTTTGCGTGGGCTCGACCCCCCACGCCACACAGCTGGTGGGGTGGAGTGAAGTACTGACTTCTCTACCCAGCCGCTTTAATCTTAGCTAAACACAAAACACAGTTCAAACTATTTCTATGTGAGTAATAATAAAACAGGAAATCTTACCCAAAGTTACTCAGTAAAAACTGACTTAAAAGTTACTGTAAGCCTAATGTTAGTTGAGGGTCATGAATATTGTGATTGATGAAAATGGTACTTGCAACAATTAGCAGACCGACCAATGAGATGGTAGATGTTGTAACAATTAGTAGACCAGCCAATCAGATTGTAGATGTAACAATCATCAGACCAACTGTGAGGACTGGTGCCTGCTACTTTGGCTTAAGGGCTTCCAACCAATCAGATGGTTAGATGCTATGAACAGAAAGATTAAGAGCTCACCTGGCGTGTCCAACAACCGTGACCGGTATGGTCGACTCGCTTGAATTGAGACATTCACACTTTGATTGATCTCAAAGTGAAACTTTTGTCCTACGGAGAAAGAAAAGTGAACGAAAATTATAGAGAATATTTTAGACGAATGCGTGATTCAAGGTGATTCTAATGTTGTTGTTTTTTTTAAAAATTATTCATGGGTTCTAAACTAGCCATCGCGTGGCCCATCGTTTTTTCAATGTTCGTATTTTACTGTGATACCTATGATAGGAAGGACACCCATATGTTAAACGGCACTGAAATGGGATGCGGTCACTCCTAATGACCCTCAGATGTTTCAAGGCCACACTCGTAATATTTATGAAATTTCAGTTTGAAAAAAGTTGATGGAGGGGAGGTTACCAGGGAATTGTCCATCTTTATAACAATGACGTCACTAAATGAAACCCTTTGCCACGCCCACCCCTCTCACCCCCTTCATGTATTATCGTTTCTCCTTCTGTCAATAGAGTTTAAGGAGTTTCGTACTTTATTAAAGTGTCTATGGTCAGACAATGCCGGCCACTGGTCAAGTCAACAAGTTTCTGTATCCACAGGTACGAGGGCTAGCACACTGACCAGCCGCCTTCATTTGGCTCCAATTCATTACATGATTCCATTTAGAGCTGGGTGGACTATGGAAGGCCTTAAGCCAAAGTAGCAGGCCCCAGTCCTCACAGAGCTGGGTGGACTATGGAAGGCCTTAAGCCAAAGTAACAGGCCCCAGTCCTCACAGAGCTGGGTGGACTATGGAAGGCCAAGTCTTCACATAGAATCCAACCCTGGGCTGTCGGTGGTGTCTGCTTGTGTGGCGAAAAAAACTTTGGATCGATTTTTAACTCACTTTCTCTTATGCTGGTGAGATAAAATTTTGCAGGCAGACTGGTGTTGATGATAAAAAGGATGTATCAAAATTTCAGATTGATCGAATGTAGTGTAATTAAAACATTGAATTTTTAGATTATCTTTATGTATCTCTCTATGTAGAATATTAATTTTTGTGCAAGAGTCGCGGTGCGTATTAAACAATAAATTTTTAATATTTTCCTGTTGGTCTGTGAGGTGCGTATTGTATTGACAATACTTTTATAAAATATATTCCCGATCTGCATGTGTAAATGCTATTTATAGCTAATCTGTCTCGTGGTGCGCACTATGTTAAACATGTTTTTATAACCCTTTTCCCGTGATCAAATCGAGCTGAAATTTAGAGGGCAGACTGCAGAAGTTTTTTTTTTTTTTTTTGTGGTTGCTATAAATTCGTTATATTTATGAGACATAACTAAAAATATACATTTTTTGGATTGTCGTGCGATGCATATTAAAACGAATATTCTTTTACTTATATCTCGTATATAAAGGAACAATTGTTTAAAAATTAATTTTTACGGGTTATTTTATCGTGTTATACGTTTGAACAAGAACATCATTTATAAGCTAAATCTGGTGTTGGTATGTACTAAAAACGTTGACAGAGTTACATGGCGATGTCTTGTATAGAATGATATTTACAAAGCTTATATGAATGATGACATGTTGCCCCGTGGCCTAATGGCCGTTATGTTTAAACTTAAAACACCTGTAGGTTTCAATCAGAATCATAATAAATATAAATTTTGTTCATATTTGTCAACAGTTTCTCAATAGTTGTCAATCTTAGTCAAAATCATCTATTATTGATGGGAATAATGTCTTAAATGTTTACAAAAAAAAAACAACAGATTTTTGCCCCTTAATCTGACAGAAAGGACGTTATGAGTGTAATTCCTTGTAGCATTAATAACGATTACCACACTCTCATGTGCCAAGTTTGGTGAAAATAAATCCATATACCCCGTAGGCATTATTTAAAATATTTTAAAAAAAAACTATAGAACATGTTTGGAAGAAATGACTCTGTAACCTTTGACACTAAATAAAGAAGAATTTAAACAATATTTTTTAGGCCAAAAAACCTCGGTGCGAGAGTACTCGACAACTTCCTTTAGTTTCATGGCTACCTTTAAGAATACAACAATGTTTATACAGCTTATATAAGGAAAGAAAACGATATTAAGTTGTCCGGGCTCAATCGGTGCAAGTTGTAAACACTGAAAATTACTGTTGACTTCAATCTACATAATGATGAATATATTTGTTTGTCAACTTTTGTCTCGTTCGTGTTAAATCAAATGGGAAATAAAGACTAAGGCGATTAAGAAAACAAAAGGACAAAGGGCCACAGGCTCCAAAGAAATGGGCATTATGAGTTTGATGCCCTTGAGCAAATAATATAGGCCATGAAGTTTTTATGTATCAAGTTTGGTCAAGATCCATCAATTGACACAGTAGCCAAAGCTCAAACTAATTTTTTATTTAGCTAAAATCTCGAGAAAAACAAACAATATTTGTGAGCCCGGTCCCTCCCTCTGTGAGTGAAAATTGAGATTTTCGTTTCACCTGTCACAATTGCAGATGTATACTCAACAACTTTCAAAGTTACTATGTTCAACTTATACGGGATGTTTGAGTTTTACAGATACGTGAGTTAGGGCTTTGCCTTTTCTTAGTATAGATGAACACTGAGTTATAGGTACCGTCTTTACATTGTAAAAGTTATATAATTGAGAACATGAGTGGCTAGATATAGAATTCAATAGTTATCTAGGCTCACAAGCTGAGGTGCGTGAGAAAGCCACAATAAGAATGATGAATGAAATAAGGCTAAGAAAAATCATCCGCTGACCTGGAAGGGAATCGGGGCCACCCACCAAACGTCTACTAGGTGTTTTGTAAGCTCTAGTAAGGAATCATTAGGGAACCCCTACCACCATCGGTCATTGGACTCATTACATGTTACCAAACAGAGAAAGCGAAGGTTTAAAAAATGGAACCATTGATTTGATTTAACATAGTTTAATTTTATAACACGTGGATTTAAATACAATGTATTTACAGTTTTTTATCTGTAATCCGTACATGACAATTTAAACTCGTAAGATTAATAGCTATTTATAAATATAATTGCCACTTGAGAGCCCTGAAGTACGGGAGACTTTAAAGAATTTTCCAGAATAGCTAAAGCTTTAAGATTGGCGCTTTAAGTATAAAGCTAATCACCATTTAGCAATGATTGCCTCTATCAGGGTTTTCCCCTGTTGGTCAATAAATATAAAAGTAAGCTGTGTAAGCTATTACAAATGGGGATTGGGGGTGATTAAGAACGTGGAGGTTCATTCATCCATGTCATCTATACTTTACGGTCTCTCACGGAGCGTGACACAAAAACAGCCTTGTGGGCTTTGAGTCTTTGTGCATCTTGTTCCAAAAATTCTGGGGCGTTTACGCTGCACTCCTACTACATCGAAATGTGTGGAAGATAAGAGTTGTCCCCCTTGGTTTACTCGGGTCGTCCTAGAAGATAAGAGTTGTCCCCCTTGGTTTACTCGGGTCGTCCTAGAAGATAAGAGTTGTCACCCTTGGTTTACTAGGGTCGTCCTGGAAGATAAGAGTTGTCACCCTTGATTTACTCATGTCGTCCTAGAAGATAAGAGTTGTCACCCTTGGTTTTCTCGGGTCGTCCTAGAAGATAAGAGTTGTCCCCCTTTGTTTACTCGGGTCGTCCTAGAAGATAAGAGTTGTCCCCCTTGGTTTACTCGGTTCGTCCTAGAAGATAAGAATTGTCACCCTTTGTTTACTCGGGTCGTCCTAGAAGATAAGAGTTGTCACCC
>MUZC01000228.1:171731-183358 GCA_002072015.1 Radix auricularia | reverse complement strand
CCCCCCCCCCCCCCCTCAAATCCTGACCAACTTTTACCTATAGTTTGTACCTCCATTCACCAAAACTGACAGGCGTGACACCGTAATTTGAACCATTAAACCAAGAAACACTAGAGCAGTAATGGCGAACATTTTTTGGGTCGCGTGGCTGAAATTCAATTTTTAAAAAACCCACTTACTTACATAAGCAAAGTGCTTACACACCAATGAAATGTGAAAATGTGTCTTTGGTTGGGTTGGTTTCATTAAGGAAGTAATGACGTGCCGGCTAGCGAGGCTCTGTGTGCCGAGCGTAGCTCGCGCGCCATAGGTTGGCCATTGCTTTACTAGAGGGTAGAGCAACAAAGAGCAGAATAGTAATAATCAGGCTTGTCAATAGGACATATTTTTCTGTCCCATCCTATCCATTCCATGGCAATTTACGCCTGTTCCACCCCATCCTATCCCATGGGACGTTTCCAATGGGAATCCCATGGGAAAAACACTCCCATTGACAAGCCTGATTAATAATACAGCAGGAAATTAATTCTAAATTGGAATTACAACACAAAGATAAATTAATACATTCCTCGGATAGACATAAGGATAAAAACACCTTTCTTTATCCGTATGCAGGAACAAACACAAACAAATTCTCATTCTTCACGTCTTGAATTCGGGCGTAGATGGGTTGCCTGAAGGAACCAGGAAAAACATAAAACTATGTGAACATTTGAAACTCAAAATACAAATTCAAGACTAGACATAAGCCATGTATAAGCGTAGTACGCAATAATCTTCTGTATATTCACCGTGCGTCTGTAAAAGATAAGACAAGATACACACCACACTTACTAAACGTTCTTTTCAAACGTAATATGACTTTCCCTAATAATAATATCAACCCCTTCTCAGACCATGACGGCCTATAGGGCAAGTGAAGTAGCGTTCACAAGTTTCATTGAGCCACCACTAACGAGCAAGGGATTGTGCATACTACTTAACATTTTCTACACGCCTTAATGGTTTTTTCTTTAAATTTATTTATTTCATTTTGTTAAAATGCAGCCCACGAAGTGACATGAATGTAAATCTATTAGACAAAATGCAGCTCACCAAATGACATGCCGAATGTAAATCTATTAGACAAAATACCACCCACGAAGTGACATGAATGTAAATCTATTAGACAAAATGCAGCTCACCAAATGACATGCCGAATGTAAATCTATTAGACAGCATTTAGCCCATTAAATGACATGAATGTAAATCTATTAGACAAAATGCCGCCCACTAAGTGTCATGAATGTAAATCTATTAGACAAAATGCCGCCCACTAAGTGACATGAATGTATATCTATTAGACAAAATGCCGCCCACGAAGTGACATGAATGTAAATCTATGAGAAAAAATGCAGCCCACAAAGTTACATGAATGTAAATCCATAAGACAAAATGTTGTCCTTTAAAATACTCGTCATGCACGCGTGCCTTCAGTGTACCAACATCTGCCTTCACGGGGAATGACCATGGACAAAGGTCGGATTTGGTTTGAACACATGCCGACATGATCGTAATACTAATCCTGAGCTCCACTTGTAGAGCTGTAACGTAAACCTGGGCTTAGTGGAGATCATCGGGGAATGGGTTGGGGAGAGGTGGGAGGTAAGAAGGTGAGGATTAAACTCACGGGAAGTAGGGGAGGTGTCTTTTTTTTTTTTCTGCTACCGGAAAATGTCATTGTCCATGTGGTCATGTGTTATTTTTAGAACGTGGGGTTAAACTTTTTCCTAAACTGACCTAAAAGTGCCCAATACTTCTCATTTACGTGCCAAGCAAACCCGCAATAAGGGGTCAAAGGGTTCTCATTTATTGAAACACAATTTAGTGTCCGAAGGCCAGTGGCGTAGCTAGGGTCATGTGCGCCCGGGGGCAAGACACAAATTCTGCGCCCCTTGACGGACCGAAAAATTCTGGGGGCTCACTGAGCCCCCAAGAAAAATTTGAAATTTTACGGTTTATATGGTTCATTTTTTGAAGCAAATGATATTTTAATGAAATACAATACAGACAAATAATTCTCTATACGATTATAAACAATTTATTTTTAAAAAAAATACTCTACTAATTATACATGACTCAAATACACATAATCTAAAATACATGGATCTTCCTTGATTTGAATGTCGTCAATCTCGCTGTTAAAATTGATATTCTCAAGTGTTCTCTTTCGATGCTGAGGAGTGCAAGATCATCCAGACGATCTTGATCCATTGAATCACGTAATTAAGACTAAATAAGGTTTATTTTGCTGAAGGACCGCTCACAGCTTTTAGTTGAAACAGCAATTTTTAGAAATATTTGAAGTAAAATGCGCAGATTCGGAAATACGTCATCTCCATATGAAACAATAAAATCGAGAAGATCCAAAGTAGTTTCCGGTAGAACTTCAGTCCGGGTACTGAGCATCTTTTTTTAGTATTTGATTTCATGTTCACAATTCGTAGAAATTAGCAAAATCTAAGCAATTATAACGAAGCGTATCGACTTTTGTTTCAGCAAGAAGAGATTTGACGTCTAGTAACTAGTAAAAATCCAAATTTGTTGTTTAGGTTGTTTAAGACGTAAAATCCGTATTGATATCTCCTGTTGGGGTTTATCAATTTCGCTGTTCATAGCAGGTGCAATTTCTTCTTATGGAGAAAGTTCTGCATCTCTTTTTAATTCTCGAAGGCATCCTCCGATGTCGTCTAATCTTCTGTCAAACTCGATTCTCCAAGTTGTGCATCTTCTTTCCCATTGTCTACCGCAACATGGCTCAAATTAACACGAATGTTGACAATTTCTTGCTCAAGCGATTCAAGATCAGATTAAGCTTCCTTGAAACTCACAGTAGGATTCTGGAACCGTTTCTGGACACTATCAATTTTATCAAGTATGATGTTCCAGAAATGTTTAAAATCTAGGAAGTTAAAGTTTTATATACCTACCAGCAAAGCTTCTGCATCACTTCTGGTGTCAGGCGTCATATTTGTATGTTCTGATAATTTTTCCAACAGCCCTGCCATGTCATCTAGTCCTTCATAAATTGCTATAACAGCTTCTGATCGTGCAATCCAACGTGTTTCAGACTCCCTCTTCATTGTGATTGGCACAACTCTTTTTTTAATTTTTTCCCAACGAGTTGTTGAAAGGGAGAAAACATAAATCTATACTTTTAACTGTTCCAAAAACGTGATAACAACTGGATCATGTTTAGTTAAGTGTACTCTTGCTAAATTTTAAGCTGTGGTTGCCACAGTTGATGAATAATGCTTTGTGATTTCTAGCACATTTTCGCTGTTGAAGGCCGGAAACATTCCCGGTCATTACAGAAGCATTGTCATAACATCGTGACCGACCGTCGGATAGTGGTATGCTATTAGATTCCAGTTTCTCTACGATAACTATTTCAAGGCTTTTTGCGTCTTTGGAATGTATCTTTGCAAAATCTGAAAATGATTCTTTGATAGTTACTTTTTAGTTTGTAAATCCACATCCACAAATCTGATGACTTGAGAAAGCTTTTCCGGTGTCCTAGATCGATTGGAGTAAAGTAAGATACCGTAGTACTTGTGCTTTCTTATTTCACTCAACAGCTGATTCCTTACAGTCGATGTAAGTAGGTGGATACATTCATTTTGGATTTCCGGTGATAAATAAGATACTAAACCTAGATTTTCTCGGGCATTTTGTTGGTGTTTTTTCTAACAGTTGATCCTACTGAGCAACAAGTTTTATCGACGATGGACAGGAAAGAAAGGCGGTGCCTGATGTTTCATATGAAAGGAATCCAACTTGCTTTGACACTCCGATACAAGCCCGTGAGAGGAGAGACCTTCCCTCCCCTCTCCCACTTTACTCCCTCCACATGAGAATTGGGGAAGTACGATTTATCTTTTTAATCGCGTAATTAAAACAGTCAGATAACCAGCGAACTTCAGTATACATTAGTAACTGTTAACGTTCAAGATTCATATTCGAGCATAAGAAATCAAAGAGACGAGAATTTAATTGACGAGCTTGATAAAATTTAAAAACCATTATGGCCAGATCAGAAATATATTTAAGTCTGCGTTAATTCTTTTACTTGCTAGTCTATCTCGATTAATCCTACAGTGCGTAAATTTCATGCTTCTCTCACGGACCACCTGGAAAATCTTCGCAGACCACTAGTGGTCCGTGGACCACAGGGTGAGAACCACTGCTTTAAGCCACTCCTTTTTCTTGTCTTGGTAATTTTGGTTGCTTTTAGTGTCGTCTCTGGTAGCTCTATTAAAAGAATCGTATTGGTCTCTTACTGCTCACTACCACCAACTCACAGTTTTTTAAATTAAAAAAAAACCACATCAGCAATCCTACATTAGGATGTGTCATTTATTTATGAGTAGAATGGCGCCCCTTAACGCTCAATGGGGGCGCCTAAATCATGTTTAACAACTGTTTTGTAATAAAGATATGTTCGGAGCTCCAATATTCAATCTCGCAAACGTATTTGGGATACATTAGTTTACATTAAAATGAAATTAAATAATGAGTTTTAATACTCATTTTGGCGCCCCCCTAACGTGGCGCCCGGGGGCATTTGCCCCCCCCCTGCCCCCCCTCGCTACGCCACTGCCGAAGGCTCTCACTAGCGTGAGACACTGAGCATAAAAGGTGTGTCCAAGGGTTCTCAATAATGTATTAAACAAAGCAATAATAGAGTAGCGTTGGTTTTCATTAATTTGACATCAGCCATCTGTTTTTTTTTCCCCCGGCTTATCTGACTTATCTAGAAAGTGATGGAGTTTTGAAAGCTGAAACAGCTTGTAGTTTACAAATGACACGAAAGCTTAGTTGTATTTCCACGCCTTAAGTAATGCTCACACTGCTAGTTGGTTTACTGCCCTCTCAACTCTGGGTGCTCTCTCAAATCTGGGCACCCTCTCAACTCTTGGCGTCCTCTCAACTCTGGGCGCCCTCTCAACTCTGGGTGCCCTCTCAAATCTGGGCACCCTCTCAACTCTGGGTGCCCTCTCAAATCTGGGCACCCTCTCAACTCTGGGCACCCTCTCAAATCTGGGTGCCCTCTCAACTCTGGGCGCCCTCTCACCTCTGGGCGCCCTCTCAAATCTGGGCACCCTCTCAACTCTGTGCAGCGCCCTCTCAACTCTGGGCGCCCTCTCACCTCTGGGCGCCCTCTCAACTCTGAGCACCCTCTCAACTCCGAGCGCCCTCTCAAATATGGGTGCCCTCTCAAATCTGGGCACCCTCTCCTCTGGGCGCCCTCTCAACTCTGACCGCCCTCTCAACTCTGGGCGCCCTCTCAACTCTGAGCGCTCTCTCAAATATGGGTGCCCTCTCAACTCTGGTCACCGTCTCAACTCTGGGCGCCCTCTCAACTCTGACCGCCCTCTCAACTCTGAGCGCCCTCTCAACTCTGGGCGTCCTCTCAAATATGGGTGCCCTCTCAACTCTGGGCACACTCTCAACTCTGGGCGCCCTCTCAACTCTGAGCGCCCTCTCAAATATGGGGCCCTCTCAAATCTGGGCACCCTCTCAACTCTGAGTGCCCTCTCAACTCTTGGCGCCCTCTCAACTCTGGGCGCCCTCTCCACTCCGAGCGCCCTCTCAAATATTGTACCCTCTCAGCTCTGGGCGCCCTCTCACCTCTTGGTGGCCTCTCAACTCTGAGCGCCCTCTCAAATATTGTACCCTCTCAGCTCTGGGCGCCCTCTCAAATATTGTACCCTCTCAGCTCTGGGCGCCCTCTCACCTCCGAGCGCCCTCTAAATATGGGTGTCCTCTCAACTCTGGGCGCCCTCTCAACTCTGGGCACCCTCTCAAATATGGGTGCCCTCTCAACTCTGGGTGCCCTCTCAACTCTGAGTGCCCTCTACACTCTGGGCGCCCTCTCAACTCTGGGCGCCCTCTCAACTCTGGGCTCCCTCTCACCTCTGGGCGCCCTCTCAACTCTGAGCGCCCTCTCAAATATGGGGGCCCTCTCAAATCTGGGCGCCCTCTCAACTCTGAGCGCCCTCTCAACTCTTGGCGCCCTCTAAACTCTGGGCGCCCTCTCAACTACAAGCGCCCTCTCAAATATTGTACCCTCTCACCTCTGGGTGGCCTCTCAACTCTGAGCGCCCTCTCAACTCTGAGCGCCCTCTCAACTCTGGGCGCCCTCTCAACTCTGGGCGCCCTCTCAACTCTGGGCGCCCTCTCAACTCTGGGCGCCCTCTCAACTCCGAGCGCTCTCTCAAATATGGGTGCCCTCTCAACTCTGGGTGCCCTCTCAACTCTGAGTGCCCTCTCAACTTTGGGCGCCCTCTCAACTCTGAGTGCCCTCTCAACTCTGGGCACCGTCTCAACTCTGGGCGCCCTCTCAACTCTGGGCGCCCTCTCAAGTCTGGGTGCCCTCTCAACTCTGGGCGCCCTCTCAACTCTAGACGGCGCCCTCTCAACTCTGGGCGCCCTCTCAAATCTGAGCGCCGTCTCGACTCTGGGCGCCCTCTCAACTCTGGGCACCATCTCAACTCTGAGCGCCCTCTCAACTCTGGGTGCCCTCTCAACTCTGGGCGCTCTCTCAACTCTGGGTGCCCTCTCAAATCTAGGCGTTGCCCTCTCAACTCTGGGTGCCCTCTCAACTCTGGGTGCCCTCTCAACTCTGAGCGCCCTCTCGACTCTGGGCGCCCTCTCAACTCTGGGCACCATCTCAACTCTGAGCACCCTCTCAACTCTGGGTGCCCTCTCAACTCTGGGCGCTCTCTCAACTCTGGGTGCCCTCTCAAATCTAGGCGTTGCCCTCTCAACTCTGGGTTCCCTTGAGTTTCTTTTTGCAACCACCGCCAATCCGATGAAAGGTTATTGAGTTAATTAACAATACGGCTTTCAACAGCTGTTTGTCTACAAGAACCTGACGGAACTTGGAATCAGCCAACCTGGAATCTGAAATTGTCAGAATGTGTATTCCAGTGCTAATATTTTACAACAATTTTCAACTAGACTATTACTTATATTATATACACTAGTGTATTACCGGACGAAAACTACAGAAGTTTTAAAAATAAATTAATTTCAAATGAAATCAATTATTGAAATAATTAAATAATCAGAATATGTAGAGACAAAGAGTGCAAAAATTTAATCTCTTTCCATATCCAACAATTTATGCGGACGTTCAAAGAGTTCTTTTTGGTGCAGTATTTATTTTTTAAGGCTTTTTTTTTTGTTGTTAAATTGACGCACTGCCTTCTAAAAGGCAGTGCATCACTTTAAAAAAACACACACACACACACACACACACATTTCAAGTAAGATAGCGATTTCCAATTGTTAAAGTTCTATACCGAAATCCTTCTGCTTCAAGTCGCCTGTCAAGTGACTGATTATTGTCAGTTGCCAATTATTCCAGTGCTACAATATTCTCATGGTGTGATTTAATAACAGACCTTACAGCTTCATGTCGGGCTGACCTGACCATCTTGTGTCACACAACCTTACAGCGTCATGTCGGGCTGACCTGACTATCTTGTGTCACACAACCTTACAGCTTCATGTCGGGCTGACCTGACCATCTTGTGTCACAAAACCTTACAGCTTCATGTCAGGCAGACCTGACCATCTTGTGTCACACAACCTTAGAGCTTCATGTCGGGCTGACAAGACTATCTTGTGTCACACAACCTTAGAGCTTCATGTCGGGCTGACAAGACTATCTTGTGTCACACAACCTTAGAGCTTCAAGTCGGGCTGACCTGACTATCTTGTGTCACACAACCTTACAGCTTCATGTCGGGCTGACCATCTTGTGTCACACAACCTTGCAGCTTCATGTCGGGCTGACCTGACCATCTTGTGTCACACAACCTTAGAGCTTCAAGTCGGGCTGACCTGACTATCTTGGCATACAATGCCAATGATAAGTTAATCACCATTTTACAACGTTTATCAAGAAGTGCTTATGATGATTCAGTTACAGATGAAACGTTGTAACGTTTTTTTTTTGTTTAGAAAGAATGATAATGTTATTAAAGGGGGCTAAAAGATGCGCTTACTTTAAATATAGGAAGTGTTTACACCTACCTACCTGCCTATCTGCCTACCTACCTACCAGCCTGCCTACGAGCCTACCTACCTGGCTGTCTGCCTACCTACCTACCTACCTGTCTGCCTACCTACCTACCTACCAGTCTGCCTACCTACCTACCTGCCTGTCTGCCTACTTACCTATCAGCCTGCCAACCTACCTACCTGTCTGCCTACCTACCTACCTACCTGTCTGCCTACCTACCTTCCAGCCTGCCTGTCTGCCTACCTACCTACCTACCTGTCTGCCTACCTACCTACCTACCAGCGTGCCTACCTACCTACCTGTCTGCCTACCTACCTACCTGTCTGCCTTCCTACCTACCTACCTGCCTGTCTGCCTACCTACCTAACTACCTGTCCGCCTACTTACCTACATACCTACCTGTCTGCCTACCTACCTACCTGCCTGTCTGCCTACCTACCTACCAGCCTGCCTACCTACCTACCTACCAGCCTGCCTACCTACCTACCTGTCTGCCTACCTACCTACCAGCCTGCCTGTCTGCCTACCTACCTACCAGCCTGCCTGTCTGCCTACCTACCTACCTGCCTGTCTGCCTACCTACCTACCTACCTGTCTGCCTTCCTACCTACCTACCTGCCTGTCTGCCTACCTGTCTGTCTACCTACCTACCAGCCTGTCTGTCTGCCTGCCTACCTACCTGCCTGTCTGCCTACCTACCTACCAGTCTGCCTGTCTGCCTACCTACCTACCTACCTGCCTGTCTGCCTACCTACCTAGCTACCTACCTACCTACCTCCTGTCTGCCTACGAACTACCAACCTACATACCTACTCTGTCTTCAAACTCAATAAAGTTTTTCAACATCCTTTCGAATTTATAAACTGCACTAAATTTCTATCCTCTTGTTTTTTCCACTACGATTTAATTATGTTACGTAAAGCTTTCGTAAGGGTTTCCAAGTCCAAGTTCCTTACGGAAAGAACGAGAATTTGTATACGAGACTTTTCCGATACGTAATGTCTGTCTGAGGGCTGTATAGTAAACCGAAGAATTCTTCAAATGTGAGTGGCAGTACTCAATACTTTGGGGCGTGGTGGTCTAAGTAGTAAAGCGTTGGACTACCAAACCGCTTCAAGAACTCTAGTCGCGGGTTCGAGCCATGGTACTAGCAAGGCCCACGGGGCATTGTGCTAGCCACACAATCCCCTGCTCGTTAGTGGTCAATGAAACTTGTGAACGCTACTTCACTTGCTCCCATAGACCTTCATGGTCTGTAAGGGCACAGTTTTTTTAGTACTAAATTCTTGACGAAATGGTGACTTTTAGGGCAACAATCAGAGTACCTAAAGTTCATCGCTTTTAATAAATGTCAGCAGAGCATGGATGCCGCTAACTGTGGGCAGTGAACCGCACAACGAACAATTGGAACTGTTTGCAACATTTAATCAACCTCAATATAGTCAGTGAAATAAGGAAAACCAACATTCTATAAACATTTATAGCTCTAATAAAAATGCCAGACTAGACATAAACCATGGATAAGCTTAGGACGCAATAATCGTCTGCACAAAAAAAAAGATAAGAAAGAAGCCACCGCTGTCATCGAGTCACATTTTTTTGGTTATATTAAAAATGACCTTTAACCTTTTTTAACCACATGACCTCGTGGTCGTAGGTGATCATTTTACATGTTACCATTAGAAGTTTCCTCGGGCTTGGTACACTTGGCGGCGTCCATCTCCTCTCCAAATCAGCTTCGGACTGTTCAGCTATAGTCATCCATCGATATTTTCAATTGTGGCTTAGTTTAGGCTAGATGCCATGACTTCAAGCTTTGTGAACCGAGCGCTCTATTGACTACAACGCTATCCAGCATTCACCCCTTGTGTCCAGCATTCACCCCTTGTGTCCAGCATTCACAACTTGTGTCCAGCATTCACCCCTCGTGTCCAGCATTCACCCCTTGTGTCCAGCATTCACAACTTGTGTCCAGCATTCACCCCTTGTGTCCAGCATTCACCCTTTGTGTCCAGCATTCACCCCTTGTGTCCAGCATTCACCCCTTGTGTCCAGCATTCACCCTTTGTGTCCAGCATTCACCCTTTGTGTCCAGCATTCACCCTTTGTGTCCAGCATTCACCCCTTGTGTTCAGCATTCACAACTTGTGTCCAGCATTCACCCCTTGTGTCCAGCATTCACAACTTGTGTCCAGCATTCACAACTTGTGTCCAGCATTCACCCCTTGTGTCCAGCATTCACCCTTTGTGTCCAGCATTCACCCCTCGAATCCAGCATTCACCCCTCGTGTCCAGCATTCACCCCTTGTGTCCACCACTCACTCCTTGTGCCAACCATTCACCCCGTGTGTGAACTGAATAATCTTGTTTTTGTTCAAGGAAATAGTGTGAAATATCAAAGGTAGTAAATAATTAATGATCAATTGAAATGGTATAAATACTGGACTTAATAAACAAAAGAAACACACACATAGAGGTTGTTTTTGTAAAGAACTTGTAGATGTTTAATATTTCCTCTATCTAACAAACAAATCAAGTCAGTAAATTACTGACGCCACGTTTGTTATTGTTTAATTTGAATGCCAACAACTTAAAATATCACAGCATTATTAAATATAGACCTTCACATTTAAACTAATAGATATTCACTCTATCCAATATAATAGATCTATTAATAAATTTAATAATGTAATAAAAAATGCTACATAATTTGTGAACACCTTATCAAATTAAATGATATGTTTATGGAGTGTAGTCAAATCATTTCAGATCATCAGATGTCATATACTTTTTTGGTCAGTAAAGTATACGTCAGTGAGAAAAGTCTAGAGTGTAGTTCTTAGGTGGAAGCCTTGACAAATTGAGCTCTCATGTCTAGAAAAATTTCTATAGCTCCTAGTAGTCATAAAATATCTTAACTCTTTGGAATTATCTTCAAAATAATATTATAACAATAATAATAATATTATGAGAATTTATTCAGCGCATTACAGATGTAAGCAGCTGGGCTCAACACGCGTCACATACAAAAGAAACACATACATGCCTTCAATTTAAAACTCTTAGAAAATTATAAAATAAATAAATTATGGCTGCGGAAATTAAAGATTAATTAATCCATTAATTGTAAAAAATGTAATAGGTTAATATTAATTTGAGCCATTAAAATTCGTTTAAATTTTATAAAATATTTCAACAGTTTTTTTTCCCAATTTATATTATTATTATTATTATTATTTAATTTGACGTGCACACGTAAATAAAAAGGTTTTTCTTCCTTATTTCTTGTATTGCAGATTGAGCTTGTGCTTTAAGTTACATATTTGGGAACCCATGGAATTAACGCGACTTAACCGATTTCACAACATAATGAAGCGTTACTCAACTGGGTCAATATATATGCATTATAAAATATAATTAATCAAGATTAGTCAATTAATCGATACATTTTTCCTCGATTAATTGAAATTTTCTAACCAGTACCAATCCTAATATAAATATTTACGAGTACAATAACCCCATCCCCATTGAACCCACAACAACAAACCCGAGCCCC
>MUZC01000228.1:122185-164668 GCA_002072015.1 Radix auricularia | reverse complement strand
AAAAAACTCATTAAAAGGTATTTCAAAGAAGTAATTCTGAAACTAAACATAATATGACGTCATATCCCTTCTCACTACATCACACCAAGAATGTGTCAATATAGTGGGCGCAGCAACGATCTAACATTCACAAAACGAGAAAACCCCATTAACTTTCTTTATAGATTACGTTAAAATCTTTTTAAATAAAAAATTATGAAACTAACAAAACAATTGCTCTCTATACCTTGCTGTTAAAATTACGGGAGTCGAACGAAAAGATAATTTATTTTTTTTTAGAAGCCCTTCTCCAACATTGTTCTAAATATTATTAGCTATTTTTTTGGCGTTTGTTTCAACCCAATAGATGCTATGGTTGGCGAGAAATTGACAAAATGCTGATATTTCTTTCTGATTTTTTTGATTTTCCAGGAAATCCAGCATATTTTTTCGGTAATGTTTTTGTCTTTTGCACATCCTTGGGACCTCCTTAACATATTTGCAAAATACCCGAAAACTCTACCTGGTACGGCTCAGGGGGAATCGTTGTTAAAAGCTCGAAAGACTTGCCAGACATTTCAAATATATAAACGCAATATTTCCCAAGGGAATCTTGTGTTAAAAATTCCAGTAACCTTCAAAGAAGTGCGCTAAATAACGTCACAAAATTTTTTATTAAAATCGGATATTTCCAATACTATGACATAGCTTAAAGAAGAAAAAAAAAAAAAAGGAAATTTAACGCCCATGTCTCCTAATTAACGTTAAAAAATTTTTTTAAAGCTTATATCAGAAAGTTATCACAATCACCCCACCCCCCACCCAACCCAAATGGTGCAAGATGTAAACATCAAATCGCCCCTGTATATTGAATCTGGATCATGATGGGTGCGTGTGGTAATTTTTTTGTAAAAAGTCTTGGGAAATCGAATGTGGAAAAAAAAGTCTTGGGAAATCGAATGTGGAAAAAAAAAGTCTTAAAAGTTTACAAAGAAACTAAAAACATTTTGTGACCCAGCTCGAATAATTCAAAATTAGTCAAACTAATGGCCTCTAGCAGTTTAATATGTGCTATCAATGATAATTATTTACTAAGTTTTGTTATAATATGTAAACGTACCAACTAGGCAAATTTAAAATAATGTTTATATAGCTCACTTAATGTAGTAAAAAAAAAAAAAAAAAAAAACATTTTTTGCCCCCGGCCCAAGACAAGTAGTATTTTTAAAAGAAAGAAAAAAACTTCGCGTGTGTGTACTAAACCATTGTTTCTCAAAATTGTTGGTACAGCGGACCGGCAAGAAATTGTCCATTGCACCAGGGACACGTGCACTGTTTCCCCTGTACTGTACTTTAGCGAAATCTAATTTATTTATATCGTTTAATTTTATGTGCTTATATCAGGAAAAAAATGGCAAATACTAAATGCTTCGTGTTAATGGTTCCAAATGGAGGATTTATAATTACATTTTTCTGTCCTCTCTTGATATCTTCTACGGACCGGCAGCGATCCGCGGACCACCCCTTGGGAGAATCACTGTACTAAACAACTTACAAAAGTCTCATGCTGATGGGATGAATCAAATATTATATGTAGAGCTTAAATTTTAAAAAAAACTACTAACTTGACGAAAATAACAATTATATAGATAATACAAATATAGCGACCATACAAATGTCTTTATTGACTTTATAATACAAATATAACGACAATACTAATATACAGACAAATTCATAAACAATATAAATTTACGGACGATTAAAATATGCCGACGATTATATTGTAGAGAACAGTAGCATTATACAGGTAATACAAATATACACACAAAGCAAAATAACAGACAATATAAATATGGAGATAATACAAGAATAAATACAAAGATGTAGAGGAAACAAAAAAAAAATCATGTTAAGCCTGGTCCCTTCTGGAACTCAGGACGTGTTAGCGCATTTTCGTATTATGTATCAGTACTTATGTTAGATATCAGCATTATGTAGTTATCAGTAATTGTGTTTAGATTTTAGACATATTTTTATGATTTTTCTTGTGTAATGACTATACCTGACATTTTTTAAATTTAAAAGTCATTTCTTTACATTTTAAAAATGTTTATTTTCTCTTTAATCCAACTACAAGTCACCACAAATGATGACGTAAAACTCTCTAAACTTTTACACATATTTTAATGACGTCAACTAAAAAAAACACTAATTAATTCTTTTGCACGATTTCACACCACTCTTGAATGCTTGAAAAACTATGTATTCGACTTCCGGCAATGGCGCCCGTTCCTTGTGCCAGTGTTAACTCTCGATTCGCAAAGTTTTTTGGTAGTTTTAACGGGGTTTTTTAACGGATCGAGTAACTGAGTGTTGATGCACCAATGGCAGGTCAGGACATACAAAAAACATATATACATCATGGGTCTAGGACTTATGGATCCTGTGATCATGGTGATGACAGACAGACGGACAAAACGGGGGCAATAGCGATTTCGACATCTCGAAAATGCGCTAAAAATAGAAAAAAAAGAAAAGAATAGAGACAATAGTAATTTACAGACAATTCAAATATTCATTCATTAAAGGTGATGAATAGATTCAGAGAAACAAATTATACAATCCAAAGAAATATCAAAATAAGTTATCCACCTTAGTGTTTGAATCTGTTCACCTTTATTTACAACCGACAATTTTTGTGGGGTTTTTTTTTTTAATTTGATCCTGCCCTTTGTGAACTCGGTTGTCTGTTCTATAGGATTCAAACTAATGGTTCACGTGTCTGTGCCATAATCACTTGTCTGTGCCATAATCACGCGTCTGTGCTATAGGTTTACCTCGTGTTGTTGGCCGCTTACGTGACGTTGCCTAGGACACAGGGCACTGAAAGTAAAGGGTCGACATTGTGTTAAAGTGGCGGGGGGTATACCTTACTATAAGATCGGCATGATAACCCTCAATAAATAATTGAACCACAGTCTTGCGCATGGGCTTGAATTGGTTCGTCAGGGCAACTAACTCTGTTTGACGACGGACTGGACTCAGTACCCGCCCTTTGTCCTGTGTCACGTGTCGACGGTTCAGCGGAGCGTGACAACCGCTGAACGTTTGCATTTACTGATCGAGTTTCACTAAAAGACTCCAGACGTTGTCCAAATCTTCGGTCAAAGAACGTCAATGAATGGGCAAATGAGCAAACTACAGGACATTTAGAGACGTGTATTTTATTTTCAATCTTTTGGTATTCAAATAGTTGTTAGTGACTCTATTGTGGAATCACTGCTTCGACTTCAGAAAATACCCAGGGGGGGATTAGGAGGGGTGGGGGGGGGGAAGACTAAAGAAATTATCTCGTTAGTTTAATGTTCCTCTTTTTCAAGCAACCTTTAAGTTGAAATTCTTAATAGGAAGTATGTTATACGTCTTTCAAATTTTACTAATCAGTTGAATTATTATTATCAACAATCTTGACATAATCCACCAAACATTTGACACAATCCACGAAACTTTTGACATAATCCACCAAACTTTTGATATCATCCACCAAACTTTTGACATCATCCACCAAACTTTTGACACAATCCACCAAACTTTTGACATCATCCACCAAACTTTTGACATAATCCACCAAACTTTTGATATCATCCACCAAACTTTTGACACAATCCACCAAACTTTTGACACAATCCACCAAACTTTTGACATAATCCACCAAACTTTTGACATCATCCACCAAACTTTTGACATCATCCACCAAACTTTTGACATCATCCACCAAACTTTTGACACAATCCACCAAACTTTTGACATCATCCACCAAACTTTTGACACAATCCACCAAACTTTTGACATCATCCACCAAACTTTTGACATCATCCACCAAGTTTTTGACATAATCCACCAAATTTTTGACATAATCCACCAAACTTTTGACATCATCCACCAAACTTTTGACATCATCCACCAAACTTTTGACACAATCCACCAAACTTTTGACACAATCCACCAAATTTTTGACATAATCACTATCATAAAAAGTTTTTTTTTAAAATACCACTGTAGTTAGTGCCGGTTTCCTAAAATGTCATTTTTCCTATCATGATTAAAAAAAATCATGTTAAGCCCGGTCCCTATTAGAATACAGGACGTGTTAGCGCATTTTCGTATTATGTATCAGTACTTATGTTAGATATCAGCATTATGTAGTTATCAGTAATTGTGTTTAGATTTTAGACATATTTTTATGAATTTTCTTGTGTAATGAATATACCTGATTTTTAAAAAAAATTTAAAAGTCATTTCTTTACATTTAAAAAAAAATATTTTCTCTTTAATCTAACTACAAGTCACCACAAATGATGACGTAAAACTCTCTAAACTTTTACACATATTCTAATGACGTCAACTAAAAAAAAAAAAACTAATTCTTTTGCACGCTTTCTCACCACTCTTCAATGCTTGATAGACCGTGTATTCGACTTCCGGCAATGGCGGCCGTTCCCTGAGCTAGTGTTACCTCTCGATTCGAAATATTTTTTGGTAGTTTCAACGGGGTTTTTAAACGGATCGAGTAACTGAGTGTTGATGCACAAATGGCAGGTCAGGACATACAAAAAACATATATACATCATGTGTCTAGGACTTATGGATGCTGAGATCAAGGGTGATGACAGACGGACGGACGGACAAAACGGGTGCAATAGCGCATTCGACTTCTCGAAAATGCGCTAAAAAACAACAACTTTGAATACTGAAAAATGAAAAATTCAGCCAACTTGGTACAAAAAGTACAATGGCAATCATTTTTAACCGGGGCCTTTAATATGTAAAAAAAAAAAATTATTTTGTAAGCTTTTCAAAAGATATTCGTTTATTTATCGGATCACCATGTAAGTAAAGATTTTTTACAACCATGTTTTCCGCGAAAATTATTATTAGAATTAAAAGATAAAAGTCTTTGGTCTCTTCCAAATTATTTCTGTATACTAAGATCAGGTAGTTTACAATATATATTACAGGATCAAACTGAACAAGAAAACAACTTTTTAAAAGCGTGTTTTCTTTGTACTACACAAGAGAAAATTTTAATGTTTTTGATACTGTGATTGCTAATGGACACTCCAATGGTCACTTTTTAGTACTAGTGAACATTCCAATGGTCACTTTCTATTGTGTACTAATGGACACTCCAATGGTCACTTTTTTAGTACTAGTGAACATTCCAATGGTCGTTTTCTTTTGTGTACTAATGGACACTCCAATGGTCACTTTTTTAGTACTAGTGAACATTCCAATGGTCACTTTCTATTGTGTACTAATGGACACTCCAATGGTCACTTTCTGTTGTGTACTAATGGACACTCCAATGGTCACTTTCTGTTGTGTACTAATGGACACTCCAATGGTCACTTTCTGTTGTGTACTATTGGACACTCCAATGGTCACTTTCTATTGTGTACTAATGGACACTCCAATGGTCACTTTCTGTTGTGTACTAATGGACACTCCAATGGTCACTTTCTATTGTGTACTAATGGACACTCCAATGGTCACTTTCTATTGTGCACTAAAGTCGTTACCAGTGGCGTCGCTAGGGGGTGCAGTGGGGGCGGGCCGCCCCGGGTGACACCATCAGGGGGGTTACACCAGACAGTAAAATTCTATATATTCCCGTTATTTGGCACTGGAAAACTCGGAGGAGTTCTATGGGTTAAATCATGACGGGGTGACACCAGGAGCTACCGCCCCGGGTGACACCATGAGCTACCGCCCCGGGTGACACCAACCCTAGTGACGCCTCTGGTCGTTACCCTTAACAAAAAGACAATGAGTACAACATAACAGAAAGTTTTTTTTTCTTCTACTTAACTCTTCTAATTAAAATATACGAAGACAGGAGTAGTACAAATTTATATATGTACAGCCCGCTGCTAAAGTAATGTTTGACTATTGTAAAGCACATGCTAAAGTAATTCTGTAGTAGTATTCAGTAGACTATATTTAGATACTTTCCTTGTCACATCAACCGTGTCTGTTCACTGGATTAGCTTGGGGGTGGGTGTGTGGGGGTTGGGTGGGGGACATAGTTGTTGTATTAAGTCTGTTGCTAGGTCAAAGATACGCAATGTCCGGTATCATGGTTGTACATACACGTTGTCCAATAGGGATGTTCAAAATATGGCGGAAATCTATTAATAGAAATATTTATCTAAATTTATTTCTTGTAAGGACAAATTCATTTTAAAAAATTAATAATAGATACGAGTCAATACGTGAATGTAAGTATATTGAGAATGATTGATCTTATTAGCTAATTTTTATATCTTCGTTAATTTAAGACAGCTTATAGGACTTGCAAAATAAAAAAAACAATCTCGTAATTTTACTAAGTTAACAATTTTGAGAAAATAGTGATTTCACTGTATTTATGCCTTAAAACTTTGTTCTGCTAAAATGTAATCTAAAAAAAGAACATTACGAAATGAGCTATGACGTTTGTTTCCGGTTTAAGAAATGAAGAACCCAATAGAAGCCTGGACGCTCAGGGCTGAAGCTGTTTGGCGTTGCTAAGTTGCTAATAGCTGGGTAAAATGTGGGTGAGGCCGCAATCAGGCTTATAGATTGGTAGATGAATAATATGTAAACGGGGTATGAGTGAGACTGCAATCAGGCTTATAGATTGGTAGATGAACAATATTATGTAAACGGGGTATGAGGGAGCCTGACACTAATTATTGCCATTGTACTCATCAACTTAACAAGTTATCCGGAGATTGGTTAAATAAAAGAATAAAAGCGAAGCTTTTTTATATCAAAGAAATAAAAATTTAAAAATATGGAAGGTCTAATATGACAGCGCAGAAAGAGATGGATTGGCCACACCCTCAGAAAGCCTACATCCAGCATTGCGAGACAAGCCCTCACTTGGAACCCCCAGGACAAGAGGTAAAGAGGTCGGCCCAAATTGACCTGGAGAAGAGAACTGAGGGCAGACTCCAAAAAGAGTGGACACAGCAGATTGGCACAGGTCCGGGATGCATACAGAGCATTTATTCGTGGCCTATGCCCCAGATGGGACGACAGGCAATGATGGCAAAGCTTTTATCACTTTGATTTTTTTAAAAATTAAATCGGCCAGGCGCTCCAAATGTTGCGCGATGTACATCTCTTAACAATTGCAATGTGGACCATGATAGATATGCACCATGATAGATGTGCACCATGATATATATGCACCATGATAGATGTGCACCATGATAGATGTGCACCATGATAGATGTGCACCATGATAGATGTGCACCATGATAGATGTGCACCATGATAGATGTGCACCATGATAGATGTGCACCATGATAGATGTGCACCATGATAGATATGCGTTTTAATATATTTATTGTCAGGATTGCGGAAATAGCAACAACAATAAAATTAATAAAGATTTTAGACTTCCCGGCCAAAAGTTATGGACAGAAAGGAGCTCAATATCCCAGACTACTTTAATATGGAACGTCACATATCTATGTATGAACCGTCACACATTTATGTATGGACCGTCGCATAATTACGTATGGACCGCCACATATTTATGTATAAAGTGTGGTCTAGATTGATCGATTAAATCAGTATATTTAGGGGAAAGCAGTATTTTGGCCTCTAACCCCTATATATGAGTGGTATTTTGGCCTCTAACCCGTATATATGAGTAGTATTTTGGCCTCTAACCCGTATATTTTCGAGTGTTATTTTGGCCTCTAACGCGTAAATATGAGTGGTATTTTGGCCTCTAACCCGCATATATGAGTGGTATTTTGGCCTCTAACCCGTATATATGAGTGGTATTTTGGCCTCTAACCCCTTTATATGAGGGGTATTTTGGCCTCTAACCCCTATATATGAGTGGTAATTTGGCCTCTAACCCGTATATATGAGTGGTATTTTGGCCTCTAACCCCTATATATGAGGGGTATTTTGGCCTCTAACCCCTATATATGAGTGGTAATTTGGCCTCTAACCCGTATATATGAGGGGTATTTTGGCCTCTTACCCTTATATATGAGGGGTATTTTGGCCTCTTACCCCTATATATGAGTGGTATTTTGGCCTCTTACCCCTATATGTGAGTGGTACTTTGACCTCTAACCCCTATATATGAGTGGTATTTTGGCCCCTAACCCCTATTTATGAGTGGTACTTTGAATTCTAACCCCTATATATGAGTGATATTTTGGCCTCTAGCCTCTAACCCTTATATATGAGTGGTATTTCGGCCCCTAACCGCTATATATGAGTGGTATTTTCAACAATAACAAACATATTTGCTAGAACCCTCTGCGGAAGTCAACAACTTCCTAAAGTTTCACGTTGATCGGTTGCATGTTGCCGGTAGCCAAATGTTTTATCATAAAAGGGATATACGACATTAATGCTTTTCGCCTGAACATAAACGATGCAAAATGTAAGTTCAAAAATGTGAAGATTTCAATCCGGACAATGATGGATATATTATCAATATTTTCAAGATCGTGTAAAATCGATTCAGTCCTAAATTATTTTTTTTTAAAATTTTATAATAGAAATAAAAGATTTCAGGATACCGAAATCTGACGAAATTATAGTTGAAGTTCCATGTGTTACCATATTTTATTATCCGCTACCAAGTTTTTATGTCCAAAGTTTGGTTAAAATCCATCGATTTTCACAGTATCCAATGTTTTAATGTTGTTGTTTTTGGTTAGACTCTTATAAAGGACAAAACGACATTAGTTGTACGTTAACCTTAGATCTTTGATGGCGTGCACTCAACAACTTGCCAAAGTTTTATAACGACGGGATCAATACAATAGCACGATCAGCGTTCATATAAGAAAAGAAATCAAAATATTACGGGGTAACAAATAATTTGGGGCCCTTATCTTATCTTACCTTATCTTATCTTATCTTATCTATACAGACGCTCCTTCTATGCAGAAGATAACAGCGTAGACAAACCATGACGGATGATCTGTTGGCAAGTGATGCAGCGTTCACAGGCCACGGCTATGAGAGTTCACAGGCCACGGCTATGAGAGTTCACAGGCCACGGCTATGAGGGTTCACAGGCCACGGCTATGAGGGTTCACAGGCCACGGCTATGAGGGTTCCACGCATTACCCAGCCGCCTAGTTAGGTACCCATTCGGGGCTGGGTGACTCAGGGACGCCATAGGCCCCGGGAACAAATACTCGTCGTCGCATGGATTCGAACCCATGACCATCGGTACGCCAGTCGAGCGCGCTGCCACTCGACCACCGTGTCCCACCGTAGAAATGTAGATGTCGATTTCAATGCCCCATACAATTTTAATAAAGGCCTTTGAGATTGTGTGTGGAAGTTTAACCAAGAAACATCTATTTACCCACTAGGTAATGTTTAAATAATTGTATCTAAAACTCTTTTTTTTTTTTAAAAAGAAAGATCATTTATTTGCGCCCGGACTCCTAATAGGGATACCATTTGAATATCGTCCGAAACTGTTGGCTTTTCAACGATTTCAAAAAGTTTTATGTCGATCTGATGAATGTTGGGATGGGGGGGTGTCAATATTCGTCAACACAGTGTCAAATGTAATGGAGAATATACATTTACACATGGAAAAAAGAGATTGGGCCCTTATTTATAAATATAATTCACCAAAGCGAGTATGTGAAAACAAGAATGACGTATGACAATCGCTGGAGTTCATCAGCGTCTAGAGACCAACAATGTTTCTTGCCTTCACTTGCATTATTTGCATTGTTCCTTTAAAAAATAACGACTTATTCCTAGTATAGTGGTTAGCACGTCCGTTTGCTGGGGGGGGGGGGGGAAGGCCCTGGGTTCAAGCCACAGCGAGAACATTTTTTTTTTTAAAATGTGTGTTTGTGACCTTTCTCTCCCCCTTTCTTTGCAGTATGCATAAGCAAGTTTGAGGCGTATGCTCGCTTGCCAGGGTCACCCAATCACAGTTTATGGTTGGCAAGCTAGAGTGGTGAATCGTTGTAGGCAGGTAGATATCCACAGTGGGAATTCTCAAGACCAACAATGCATCGGTGGTCTCCCCCCTCCCTCCCAACCGACGTTCACTCCCGTTGTTTTTTATTTCTTCCCGCTGTAGTTTGTGTCCGTTCTCTCCCCCCCCCCCCCCCAATTCTTTGCGCTACCCATGAGCAAGTCTGGGGCTTATGCTACGCCGCAGAGCTCTATCTAGTATTTTTGTAATATGGACTATTTAGATTTTTTTTTTTAAAACCAAGTTTGGTAAAGATCCATTCATTTTCCCAGGAGCTAAGTTTGTCATTTATTATTTCATATTTTATTTACGATAATTTTTACATTCCTCTTACTAGCAAAGGGACATTCCGGGCAAAGGGACATTCTGGGCAAAGGGACATTCTGGGCAAAGGGACATCCTGGGCAAAGGGACATTCTGGGCAAAGGGACATTCTGGGCAAAGGGACATTCTGGGCAAAGGCAAAGGGACATTCTGGGCAAAGGGACATTCTGGGCAAAGGGACATTCTGGGCAAAGGGACATTCTGGGCAAAGGGACATTCTGGGTGCGCTTAACTGCGAAAAAACATATACATATATACACGCATACGACAATTCACTTCAGTTCGTATGACACTCATTTCACTTCATACGACAATTCACTTCAGTTCGTATGACACTCACTTCACTTCATACGACAATTCACTTCAGTTCATACGACACTCACTTCGCTTCATACGACAATTTATTTAAGTTTATATGACACTTCACTTCCATTCACATGACGCTTCACTTCAGTTTATATGACACTTCACTCAGTTCATGCGACGCTTCACTTCAGTTCACACGGTGAAGAGAAAAAAAAAAAAAAAAGGTCAAGTATTTTACCTGAAATTTAAAGTCATGTCCATTTAGGGTATAGTACTTCTCAGGTGTGCACTGAATAACACGTGATTATAAATGAAAAAAAAAATCAATGCAGCTTACACAAGTAAAATAACGTATCGCTCATCTATTACTGTGTATGGCGTATCCAAGGGTAAAAAAAATATGAAAACATCACCATCAATTTAACATTGCCGCTAGTACACAACAACACTTGGCGTTTAACGTAACCGATAGCAAGTTAACAGAGACACCCAATGACAGAATCCAATATGAGAGGGAAAGAGGGGGTGGGATTATTTACATCAACATGAGGCGGGGGGGGGGTTGTGGGGGTATAGGTGACTCCAAGCGTGATGAGTGGTGAACTCTGGCCGCGCACGAGACATTTTTAAAACAACGTTTTTTTTTTCGGGACTCGGATCTGTAGCTACCGTACATAACCAGTTTTGTATTCTGTTGTTGATTTATTTTTCCTTTCAAAAATTATGAAGCCGAAATCATAGAGTATACTGGGGTAAATACGGTATCTTAGGAGATATAATAAAATTCGTTGTAGATAACGAAAAAGTCAATTATGCCCTTTAGATGCCTCCAAACAACCCGACACAGTTATCTACGGCATACCCAACCTTATGGGTGAGTGAAAGTAAGGTGGGATATGAAATTTGGCTGCAGCTGACTTACCTGTAGGGTTTGTTCAATCAAATTTGGCTGTAGTGGACTTACCTGTAGGGTTTGTTCAATCAAATTTGGCTGTGGCTGACTTACCTGTAGGGTTTGTTCAATCAAATTTGGCCTTAGCTGACTTACCTGTAGGGTTTATTCAATCAAATTTGGCTGTGGCTGACTTACCTGTAGGGTTTGTTCAATCAAATTTGGCTGTAGTGGACTTACCTGTAGGGTTTGTTCAATCAAATTTGGCTGTAGTGGACTTACCTGTAGTGTTTGTTCAATCAAATTTGTCTGTGGCTGACTTACCTGTAGGGTTTGTTCAATCAAATTTGGCTGTAGTGGACTTACCTGTAGGGTTTGTTCAATCAAATTTGTCTGTGGCTGACTTACCTGTAGGGTTTGTTCAATCAAATTTGGCTGTAGTGGACTTACCTGTAGGGTTTGTTCAATCAAATTTGGCTGTAGTAGACTTACATGTAGTGTTTATGTGTTTATGACTTTTTTTCCCATGGTAACGAATTAATCGTTTTCCCTCTATTTCTAATAGTAAATAAAATTGGTATACGTCCGTTTTTGGTATGCGTCTAAAGTTCTTGAAAGGTTTAATGACGTATACCGAGGTTTAACTGTATAACTCTTAGGAGGAAAAAAAATTATTTCTAAAAGCATGTCTTTTTTTTAAGTTCTTAATCCAGCCTTCACACATTATTACGTCATAGAATATGGCCTCTTACTCTTTGCCAACAGTCTGAACGTCGCTTGAGTTTGTCTGGTGTCACAAGCCGTCCACACTGTACCATCAATAAGTTAACTCCCCCTGACTCATAACGTCCACACTGTATCATAATAAATTAACTCCCCCTGACTCATATTGTCTACGCTTTAACATCACTGAGTTACCTTTCCTCGACTCAAAACGTCGACACTAAACCAGATATGAGTTACCTGACCCTAATTGCTGACGTCTACAACATAACAATGAGTTACCTGACCCTAATTGCTGACTTCTACACTATAACAATGAGTTACCTGACCCTAATTGCTGACGTCTACACTATGACAATGAGTTACCTGATCCTAATTGCTGACGTCTACAACATAACAATGAGTTACCTGACCCTAATTGCTGACATCTGCACTAGCTACCTGTCCCTGACATATGCCTTCTACACTATGACAACAATGAGTTTTAGCGCGGACATGATGGTCATTTAGCCAGGTGCCAGTTATTGTGTAACAGCCGTTGCTTCCACAGCCCGTTCGCTATGGCGCCAATAGATTTTTTTCTGTGGTACGTAAATACAGCACAAGCAAACATTTTTTCTTTTTTAAAACTTCCAACCACAAATTATTTCTCACCTGCCCTAATAACAACGCCTGACATTTTACTCATGCTTGCCATTATTATCATTTTTACCTGCCACCTTTGTGACGTGACTCACAGAATCAGGCTGCATTTCGGACTTGTTGCCTGAAGTTTCGATATAATAGGATTATCGACAGTCTAAATCATGGGTATTGCTGGCCGCATAAAAAAAATTGCTTTTGCCATATCGCCAAAAAATTTTCATTGAAAAACAAAACGGTCACTATCAAAAAATTTACCTCTCGTAATAGTCAACCCGAGATAATGACATAATCATAATGTATTGTAGGCACACACAGAGCTTAATTACAAACAAATAAATTTTCATCAAAACCCTCTTATCCTTCTATTTTATTGAACATAGTCAAGTGAACCTAACATCATGCCACACATGTAAAGCGTTAGAATATTTTAAAGTGGCATTAGTTCACAGAGAACACAATAATTGAATAAGTGATAAGCTGCTTCACTAACACTGTCCATGTAACTTAGCAGTCCAGAGTCCAGAAATTAATGGCTGCCTTACCCTTTGATGTTTGCCGAGAGAGTCGCGCAAAGTCCAGGCACTCGATGGACATCATCAGTCGTATTCCTGACGCCAGATGGTTGTTCACCAGTCGGGTTCGATATTTGTTCTTGAGATATTTCATTCGTGAAAATGACGCTTCACTCATGTAAGTGCTTCCAAACAGCACTAGAGTGTTTTTTGCTATTTCGCAAAGCTTGGGATACTCCACAGCTTCTTTCCATGCCTCCAGTAGATAGACTTTGTCCTCGAATTTCTTCACAAGCTGAGAGTTATTTTTTTTTTTAGCTTCGATCAGTTCCATTTTGACATCCAACGGCGCACACTCTCTGTCTCCCTGACTCTCTGTCTCCCTGACTCTCTGTCTCCCTGACTCTCTGTCACAACCAAATGTGGAGAAGTAACGAGTCTCATATTTTCCGAGATGTTGTCGAAATCCTGAATACTTTCTGCGAATTCCAACAACAGCGCTCCGATGTGGCCTGAAAAGAGCCGGAATTCTATATGTTCTTATATCTTGAATCTCGAGTAGAGCGGCGATTTGCGCGAAACGATAGAGATTGAGCTGTTGGATATGACTTTGTAGCAGACGACATTTGTCACAAAAATTCTGTACTCTTGTCTGCATGAGGAAGCCTTTGGGTAAAAGTCAGCCAGCCTTTGTTTCTTTGCCTTGCAGAGACTCGTTGAGGCAATTGATATAAATTAACAAATCTACAAGGAAGGCTAGAAATGTTAAGGCCCTGTTCTGCAGTGGGCAGTCCTTGTTTTTCGTGGCATAATATTCAAGTGGATCTTGTACACACGCCTCTGGGTATTTGCGTGTACTGTAGCAGCTACTGATGTTGACCGACGGGTTACACGGTTTAACAGAGCAAGCACAATACATCGAATGTGAGCATCACAGGGTTTCGGCGCACTTCTATGTTAGGCTGCTAAACTTCATGCCCTGCCCTCTTTAGCTACAGCTGCAGCCTAACACCAGCGCGGCAAGAGCTATTTCAATGTCTATGCTAGCGTTTATAGAGGCGGCGGGTTTCGGGAAATCGCACGCGCGAGTCGACCCGCGCGAACTCGCGCGAGGAATGTTTATATTTTTGCTTTGCAGGTGTTCATAGAGGACGCGGGTGTCTCGAGGCGACAAATTTGCCGACCGGCGCGGGTAATTACCAGAACTAGTTGCTAGTTCTTGTTCCGCGTTGCCGCGCCGGAAAGCATGGAAGGAAATCAGCAAACTTTGACAGAAAAATTAAATGTAGTCAAAAAGGCTCAAGTAATATATCATTTTAAAGGGCTTGCTAAGACCTTTCCAAAAACACTTGATTTGTCTTTCTATATGTTACAGAAGTGGAGTTATGAATTTTTTGTCAATTTTTTTTTGCCCCTTATAGACCTATAACCTATATAATTTATTCCAAAACTTTTGACCAAATTTCAAAATTTTGCACACTTTCCCTCATAACTTTAGAGATTTTATTTTTAGAGATATGATTATCAAGTTTTCAGGAAACATTTAGTCTACAATCCAATATACAAAACGATGAATAAGAAATGGTTGAAGGAAATCAAGATTTTGAATTTTAAAATAAATATATATGAAGGGATGTTGTAAAAAATCATATTGAAAATTTTAACAAAAATACAAATCTGTTAAAACATGTGCATACTTATTGTATTTTAATTGAATGCTTGGTACAATTAAACCAATAACTGCATTTAAATGTTTAAAGGGTAAGTATTTGACGTTAAAAATAAAAGTTAAAGCAAATTACTTAGAATTATTTGTTAAAAAAATACCGCACCGACGAGGTCTTATTACTAAAATATGAAATTAAAATTAAATTCAACAAGTATTTGTCAATGAAAATGTCAGTACCCCATTTAAAGATAGTAAAAGAACATTTTTCTGAGGGAATAAGTATTCAAATTTCTAAACATATAATTCATAAGCTTTGTAATTGTCTTTGTCATCTATTTGTCAGTGGAAGAAATTTCAAGTTTTGTGATTGATTTTGAATATTATTATTTCTTATATTTATACCCATAATTATCTTTGTTTTCTTATTTAATTTTAATTATTGAGATTAATTTTATATTGATTGATTTGTAAAAACTTATTTATGTTAATTGTCTCTGTCAATATCTTTGTAAAAAAGATAAAAGGTGATAATAAGTGATAATTTTAAAATATGTATTATAATAATAATTATATTACCCTACACAATCCAGTAAATAAAAAATAAAAGGATTACAACGCCTTTATCATTATTAATTACAATTACAAGGTTATTACTAATTTTGACTTAGTATTAGACAACAGACAAGACTATTATTAATAGCATTCTTAACTTAAATTAATAGTTTATAGTTAAAGTATTTGAATGTGATAGTAATATTGTATAGTATAGTTGTAATTATAGACTATAACTGAATAACTATAAGCATATTATAGTAATAGTATAGTATAATTAATAATATTTAATTAATTATTACTATATTACTAGTCCACAACCAAATAAAATTTAAGAAAAATGTAACAAAATTAGTGAATTACTGGCATCTTTCTATAACTTATTTAGTTCTGTCCAAAATTTCTTTAGAAAAAAATAAATTGAATAAGATTACTCAGATTAGCGATTACCAACAACCCCTTAATAAGCCTTAATATTTTCATACGCGTGTAGTGTAGGCATAAAACCTATCTGGATGACCCTTCAGTTGTTGGAAGAGGTGATGGTATTCACCTTCAGATGACCTCCTTTTGTTTATTTCATGAACGCTGATTGTTCTTCTTTCAATGGCGGGTCACTGAAACTTTGTTAAACTGCTGTCTAACAATAAAAAGTCATCAATAACAGAAGCCATTTTTTTCTGTTTGCTATTGCAAGGAGAGACTGGATTGCATGTGAATTGTTTGTTGGCTCGCCTGGCTTTTTCCCGCTTTTACTATAAACACCAACCGCGCGAGTGATTAGGCGCGGTTTTCTAGCGCGAGTAACCAGCTCGCGGCAACCCGCCGCCTCTATAAACGTAGCCTATGAGCGCTGGACGCTGCAGCTAACGTTACAGCTACAGCCTAACACCAGCGCGGCAAGAGCTATTTCAATGTCTATGAGCGCTGGACGCTGCAGCTAACGTTACAGCTGCCAGGTTCGTTGTTTGTTTCGCAACAAGTGCTTAAGTGTGTAAAGAATATTGGTTGCGCACCCCTGGCATAAATCATTGAGGATCGAAAGTTTAATTTTGATGTGTGTATTTTATAATAACAATAATAAGAGAACTTATGTAGCATGGTACAACAGCAAGCACGTTGCTTAGGATAAAAATAATAGCTCATATTTATAATTATAAATACGATCAATTTAAAACATTCATATCCTAGAAATTAATCTATATATATAAATTCACCTGGAAAAGCAAACGACGTTTGCAAATCACATTTTATGGTTGGCAAGCGATGTTGGTGTAGGGTGGGGGCGGGGATGTGGCAGGTAAAAACAACCACAGTGCGCATGTCTCGAGACAAACAATTGGTCGGCAGTTTTTGTTTGTTCTTTGCATTATCTATAAGCAAGTCTGCGGCGTGGTCGTATCTAGATGCTAATAATGTTCCAGAACAGAACTATTTTTCACGCATGAAACCATTCCAACGTTTTCAACCACTCACCGGTTCAACCTGCATGCCCGTGTTATTAACGCCCTGTACCAAGGGTTCTCATTCTTTTTGAACAGCTGGCTAACCACTATAATGTGAAGATTTAAATGGCCTATCTAGCATTCTTTAAACATTTTTGTGTGTCCCAAAACCTCGTGGTCGTAAGGAGTTCAAATGTTTCCATTTAAACTTTCTAGGAGCTTGGTAGATTTGGCGGCGCCCATCTCTTCTGCACGCAGGTGGAGGACTTTATAGCAATAGATTAACATCAACATTTCATCGTGCCTAACGGAGGTTAGGTCCCAAGCCCCTCAGCTTGTCAGGCGAGCGTCTTATCATTTCATCGTGCCTAACGGAGGTTAGGTCCCAAGCCCCTCAGCTTGTGAGGCGAGCGTCTTATTGACTTCTTTATTTACCGTAAAATAAATACATGTTTGTCTCCCTGTTAATAGATGGGATGGGAGATCATGTCCAAGTATACCAGGTAATGTTGTTTTTAGACAGTTTGAGAAACACTGAATTCTACGTGCGGGCACAAACAATCAACACAACTTTTGTTGAAGGGGGGTGAATATGTATTAAGAAATGTTTTATTTGTAAATGTTTCCGTTGATACTGTGCATACAGCAGTGAGCTCGTGGAAGGGAGGGGGGTATGAGATTACCAAAACTGTGCACACAACAGTGACCTTTAGCTACGGTGAAATGGGGGTGAAGGGGTAGTGCCCCAAGATAGCGTCGCTATGACCATGAATGTGATGTTATCTTATAACGGGTCGACTTGGACCTTTAGCCACTAAACAAAAGACCTGGACATAATCTCCATAAGGAATGGAGTTTTGAGAACTGACATATGGGAGCAGCCCACGAAACTTGAAATATACATCTATTTTTGGACCTATGGCGCCTAACGTGCGCGTACAACTCAATCTAAGACATATAGGACTGGCCGAGACAGGGATTCTCAAGTCACATCAATTAGGTGACGTTTTCTATCGTCTGCTTTGGCCGGAAATATCTAGTGAATTCTCAGGGACCATGTAGTGTCCATTGGTACCATTGAAATAATGTCTTCGTGGATATAATCTTTTGTAGACTACCGCTGTTCATAGATCATTATGGGGAGACAGTTTGATGAGACACAACTTGTTAAGACACAATATAGTGAGACACAACTAAGACACATTTTGTTAAGACACATTATAGTGAAAAAAACAGGGAGAAACAATTTTATATACATGAGGGTATACATCAATATATATACCTTTTCACTGACTTGTGTACATATAAATGTATAATAGTTCTGTCTCCATGGGTGACCCGTCAAAACGGCTCCTGACAAAACGGCCCCGACAAAACGGCCCCTGTCAAAACGGCCCCTGACAAAACGGCCCCTGACAAAACGGCCCCTGACAAAACGGCCCCGGACAAAATGGCCCCGGACAAAACGGCCCCTGACAAAACGGCCCCAGACAAATCGGCCCCGGTCAAAACGGGGCCCTTTTGACCGGGGCCGTTTTGTCGGGGCCAATTTGTCGGGGCCGTTTTGTCAGGGGCCGTTTTGTCGGTGAACCGTCTCCATGTAACTAAAGATCTTAATTAGACGAGTTAAGTAGCGGCTTGGGTTACGAAGCCAATAGTGCGCTCGTCTCACAAGCTGAGGGGCGTGGGATCGAGCCCACGAATAGCCACCCTAAAAATGCTGAGAAATGACTATCGGTAAGAAAGTCCTCCGTTCCGCTGACCTGGAGAAGGGTGGGCGTCGCCAGTGTCTCTTAAACATTAGAATCCCCTTTTCGATCTCGAAAAAAAGAGGTTATGGGACTAAAAAAAAGTGGCAGTAAATTCAATGTGTTTCTGTTAAGGGCAACGGCACAAGAACACAACAGAAGGTGACAATTGCAGTGTCCATTAGTATACAACAGAAGTAAACCATTGCAGTGTTAATTAGTATACAGCAGAAGGTGACCATTGCAATGTCCATTTGTACTCAGCAGTATCAAAAACATTATTTTCTTCTATCTAGCCCAATTTGAAAATAATTCCTTTTTTTTTTTTTTGGATCACTTTTATTGCGAAATACTTCCTGGTAATTCTTGTATCAACTGACATAGTTGATAATTATAATTATCATTTTATAATTATTTATACCCCTTTTTATGGAGAAATTTTAGAACGAAACATTTAGAAATGAAACTTCGCCTCAACCCACACGGTAATGAAATGAGAAGAAGAAGAAAATTCCAAGTCTTGTATCTGATATCAAAGCTAATCATCTACTTTCACTTCTCTCAGTTTTGCACTTTATACCACGTGACTAAATTCTGAAATACTGTTTAGCTCATGCGATATATATCTATACATATCTATACATATATACTCACTTGTTAATTTTGTTTTTGATAAGGTGTCCAAAGAGGAAGCGATTTTTGTATTTGACCATCAATTTACTTTTACGCTAGTGCACAACACGGCTCTTTCATGCTGCCATGGTTCTAAGAATAGGTTTAGGAAATACACACCGATCATACCAATCACAAAATCCCAGATTGGTATTATTTGACATGGGCGGGGGAGGGGATGGGTGACAGCGAGCGACGATTAGCGGTGAACACAGGCCCTTTGGGGGACATTTTGAAAACAGCGAGTTGTGAGGGTGGGGGCCGGGGGGGTGGGCTGGTCCTCACTATTTGTAACTACCGTACATACTCCAGTATACTTACAAGTCGAGTTTGTGTTTCTTCTTCAACATTTTAAGGCCAACATCAGGGAAGTGGAGGTCGACTTATACTATATGAAATACGGTACCTCTAGGGGATCAATGATAACGTTGGTTGTCGATAACAAAAGGTCACGTTGACCTAGAGGTTTCTTAACTTTTCAACTCTCCTCCCCAACCGACACCGATGTTCGACCACACTCTCTTCACGTACAGTTGGTCCCAGGCTGGTGATATCAAAGTAGTACGGCATTGGTTGAAGTGGCGTCCAAAGATGCCGAAATGGTGTATGGTTTTGTGCACTAAATACGATGACGTCAAATGATATTAATAATCGATGATGTTCGATAGTTCACCAATGTCGATATTAAATATTAAAAAGCCTGTTAAATACAGTATCTCCGTGATCACGACAATCGGTGGAGTGAAATCCAATGGCAAAATTTGATGAAATGATATTGTTTATTTTCTCAAATTCTGAAAAAAGGAATTTTAAAACAGTTTTTGTATCACAATTATATCGCAATTTTTTTTCCCTGTTATGTTTCAACAAACTCGATTTATTTGAAGGCTCGTATTGTATTTAAGCACCTCTCCTCTATAAATTTCCCATTAATTATATGACGTAGATGTTTCTATAGACAAAATCTTAATTTAAGGCTTCAAGTATTGTTATTTATGTGGTTAGTATGATATGTATGTTTATTTAATTAATATGTGTATGTTATTCTCTCCATGTAAAGCCCTGTGAGCCCGGCTCCTTGCTGGGATATAGGGCTATATAAATTATCAAATTTATTATTAGTATCAAATATTGGTACCCTATTGTCTAACTATGGGTTGAAGGGCGCCTATGGCACCCAACGTTTTCAAAAGCCTAAGTAATTTGTTTGATAAACACGAAAAATATTAAACCTCCTGAAATGTGCACAAAATATTTTATAATAAAAAATTCTCAAATCCTCTTTTTATATCGTTCCCTTTACCAAAAATAAAATATAAGCTAAAACAATGACGTCATATAGTGTTTTTTACGGCGAGAAACACCATACGGTTTTTTAACTTCTATGGACTGTTGTACTGTTTCAACAAATAAAAAATAATTAAGTAATAATTATTTTACACACCTTGTATTAAAATATAAACCCAAACAATGACGTCATAGAGTTGCGGAGCCAGCCATCCAGCCAGCCATCCATCCAGCCAGCTAGTGACTTGGGCTTTTATATTGTTTATGTTTCTTCAAAGGTTCGTTGGTCCGTGTGCAAAGCAAATATATAGGGTTCTTCATTTCTAAAACCGGAATGGTTTTCCGCCATATTATGAACATCCTTATATATGTGAAAACTTTTTCAGCTTCCATTTTTTCTCAATATTTTTTCAAGGTTTGCTGCGTGGTGATTCTAAACCAAACGAACAGCGGCGTCGGTCAAATATCTGCGTGGCCACGCAGCTTAAATGGCACGTGACAGCAATGAGTTACCTCTCACTGGCTCTTAACGTATCCACCATAACAGCAATGAGTTACCTCTCGCTGACTCTTAACATATCCACCATAACAGCAATGAGTTACCTCGCTGACTCTTAACATATCCACCATAACAGCAATGAGTTACCTCTCGCTGACTGTTAACGTATCCACCATAACAGCAATGAGTTACCTCGCTGACTGTTAACGTATCCACCATAACAGCAATGAGTTACCTCTCCCTTACTCAGTTTGTAAAAACAATAACATCAGTGACATTTATCACGTCGAGGCCTGGGCATTGAGCCAGGTGACAGTTATTTTATATCAATCTAGACGGATCAATGAGAAACACAAATCTTAAATAAAGAGGATCGAGACAGTGATTCTCACATTGTATCAAGATGTTTATATCAATCTAGTGGATCAATGAGAAACACAAATCTTAAATACACAGGATCGAGACAGTGATTCTCAAATTGTATCAAGTTGTCGACGTTTTATGTCGTCTGCTCTTACCAGACTTTAAATAGCGAATTCTTCAAGACCTTGTAGTGGCGCCATTTAAATAATGTCTTCGTGGATATCGTTATCTATAGAGTCCCGCAGGTTATTGATAGAGATGTGAGGAGACGGTTTACTGAGACACATCTTAGTGAGACACAAGTTAGTGAGACACAACTTAGTAAGACACAAGTTAGTGAGACACAACTTAGTGAGACTCAAGTTAGTGAGACACAAGTTAGTGAGACACAACTTAGTGTGACAGAAATTAGTGAGAAACAATTTAGTGAGAAACAACTTAGTGAGACACATGTTAGTGAGACACAACTTAGTGAGACACAAATTAGTGAGACACAATTTAGTGAAACACAACTTAGTGAATCACAAGTTAGTGAGACACAAGTTAGTGAGACAGAAGTTACTGAAACAGAAATTAGTGAGAAACAATTTAGTGAGACACAAGTTAGTGAGACACAACTTAGTGAGACACAAGTTAGTGAGACACAACTTAGTGAGACACAAGTGAGACACAACTTAGTGAGACACAAGTTAGTGAGACACAACTTAGTGAGACACAAGTTAGTGAGACACAATTTAGTGAGACACAACTTAGTGAGACACAAGTTAGTGAGACACAAGTTAGTGAGACACAACTTAGTGAGACACAACTTAGTGAGACACAAGTTAGTGAGACACAAGTTAGTGAGACACAATTTACTGAAAGAGAAATTACTGAGACTCAATTTAGTGGGACTCAAGTTAACAAGATAAAAGTTAATTAGACACAACATAGTGAGACACAATCTGGTGAGAAACAATCTAGTGAGACACAACTTAGTGAGACACAAGTTAGGGAGACACTAAACCAATTAACTGTCACAATTTATCAATTATTGCCATCATTTAAACTGGACCAATCACCTATCATCATTGGTCACAGCTTGATTCCTGTTGTATAGTTTGTTATCTGTTGTTTGTTTTGAACCATGATACCATAAACGTATTTAGCTATTTTAGATTTGAAAAAGTGTCTCACCAAACAATGGTGATAAAGGCTCAGGGCCGGAATAACACTCCGTTTTTCCGTAAAATTGCACCAAGTAAAAAAAAATCATGTTAAGCCTGGTCCCTATTGGAATTCAGGACGTGTTAGCGCATTTTCGTATTATGTATCAGTACTTATGTTAGATATCAGCATTATGTAGTTATCAGTAATTGTGTTTAGATTTTAGACATATTTTTATGAATTTTCTTGTGTAATGAATATACCTGACATTTTTTTTAATTTAAAAGTCATTTCTTTACATTTAAAAAAAAATTATTTTCTCTTTAATCTAACTACAAGTCACCACAAATGATGACGTAAAACTCTCTAAACTTTTACACATATTCTAATGACGTCAACTAAAAAAAAAAATAATTCTTTTGCACGCTTTCGCACCACTCTTCAATGCTTGAAGAACTATGTATTCGACTTCCGGCAATGGCGGCCGTTCCCTGCGCTAGTGTTACCTCTCGATTCGAAATATTTTTTGGTAGTTTTAACGGGGTTTTTTAACGGATCGAGTAACTGAGTGTTGATGCACAAATGGCAGGTCAGGACATACAAAAAACATATATACCTCATGGGTCTAGGACTTATGGATGCTGAGATCAAAGGTGATGACGGACGGACGGACAAAACGGGTGCAATAGCGCATTCGACTTCTCGAAAATGCGCTAAAAATAGAGAGAAGCAAAATGCATTTCATGGAAATTTGGATGAGCGATCCGAACAATGAAATTTAAAAACAATGAGGTCATTAATCTTTGTTAAATGGTATAGCGTATAAAATAAAGATTATAAATAATAATCGATTAAGCAAAAATCCATTTTAGCCTGGGCCAAAGAGAGTTTAATGGCGAGAGGCTTTATTGTTCTTTCTAGGTCGCGAATTGTGTAACTAGGATTTTTTACGCCAAGGGAAAAGTTATTTAAAAATTATAAAATTGGCGCCTCCGACCCTTTTCATTTCATCAAATTTTACTATGGTAATAGTGTAAAAGAGGTTTTTAAAAAATGACGGAAGTTTTCGAATATATTTCAGCTGAAATCTATTAATTTTGAAAAAAAAAACACACACACATCAGAATAAGAAATAATGTATTACAGAACTTTCGTTTATATTTATCTTTTTCACATATTTCCATGTTGAGCAATTTTATGCGGACGTTCCAAAAGAGTTATTTTTGGTGCAGTTATTTGGTGCGCTGCTTAAAGGGAAGGAACATTGCTGCATTGGTTTTAACACTTTTCTTACATATCACCTGCAAACCAAAACATCCACTACAGTATCAGAAACTTCAGCTGAGACAATCTAGAGCTATGGGAACGATTGTTCATCTCGGCTGATTATATTGTCAATAAGACCAGCTCATCACGCATATTTTCTTTTTAAAACATTTTTGAATTTTAAAAGCTAAAAATTTTAACAAAAGAAACAATTTTTACAATAGTCCAGTTTAATTGAATTTTCTCTAGAATTTAAAATTAAGGAGTTTTAGGTAATGCGGTAGAAATAAATGATTGATTAATCGATTAATCGTTAGAAATTTTAATCGATTAAAATTTATTTTGGTCGATATAACATTGATTAAAATTTAATAAAATAGGAAATATTTCTATTTAACCCCCCCATGTATTAATCATTTTTCTTTTTTTTTACTTTCCCTGGTAGTATTATTAGTTATTTAGACGTGCATAATTAAATGAAAAGGTTTTTTCTTCCTTATTTCTTGAACATTGAAGGAATTTGCTGTGTTATATCACAAAATTTGGGAGCCATGAAATGAGCACCACTTAACAGATTTCGCGAAATAATGAATCGTGACTAAATGGTATCTTTATATGCGTTAAATATAACTTAAGTAATTGAAATTAACTGATTAATCGATTATCTTTGTCCGATTAATCGAAAAAATTAAGTCAATGTTAACTCTAGTTTTAAGCTTATGGAATATTTGCAATCTGTGTTTGCACTTAAACTACAATAAACATTTCAATATGAGAATTGCTTACGATATTTAAGTTAAGATGAAACTTTGTAACGAGTTCGTAGCCAAAACAATGCATTGAAAAACTACAGAGAGTTCAAAATTCAGCGGCCAGATTAATTCTAAAGGCAAAAAAACATGACCATATTACTCCACTACTTTACTCACTTCATTGGCTACCAATACAAGCCCGAATTGATTACAAACTGGCCGTTCTGTGTCACAACTTCTTTTCTGACTCATGCCCTTCCTATCTTACTGAACTTTTGTCGGTCTACTCAGCAAGTCGTCAGCTACGCTCTTCTGCAGACACACGCATTCTCTGTGTTTCTAAGACAAGAACTAAAACATTTGGCGAAAGGTCATTTTCTCTTTGTGCAGCCAAACAATGGAATTCTCTTCCATTACACATCCGTAGTATTTCAGCTGCTAAGTCCATCAAGACTGCACTTAAAACACATCTTTTCAAACTTTATTTTGAAAATTAATGGACAACATTTCTTTTAATGATTAACGTAGCTGGTGTATAGCGTATTGTCTTTTATGTTGTTAGTATGTTATGAATGTTTATTTAATTAAGATATGTAGTGTTATCTCCATGTAAAGCGCTGTGAGCCCGGCTCCCTGGCTGGGATACAGCGCTATATAAATTATCATTTTATTATTATTATTATTATTGTTATTTTAAAAAATACACTAGTTTTAATTATCTGTAGTGTATATACCTACTTGCTGTCTTTACATTCAATACAATATTACGGCATATGTTTCAGCTTGAGAACCCACAATACTTTACTCAAATCTTTATATTTTTTTTTTATTTAATTGTACGGGGGACACAACTAGGAATGAAATACGTTATCTAAAGTTTTTGTTGACACCAGTCGCGTCATGTCCTGATGCCAGAAAATTTTTTTATTTCTCTTTACAGAAAAGACAAGAACAAAAAGGAATCTCTAAACGGGCCTGTGGCGAGTTTGGGACAAAACTCGAGTGCTTTACAGGTAGGCTTGGGGTGGGGTGAGGCAAACTGTGGGTAGTAAACACCTGGGCGGTTCTATTTTTGTGGTACCTCTCTTATACATCCAAGTTTTGTGCTATGCCGCTCTGCGCACACATTCCGTGTGTGGTCCTTGATCCAGAAACATGTAGTGGTGCTCCATGATCCACAAATATTAAATGTGTGCTCCATGATCCACAAATATTAAATGTGTGCTCCATGATCCACAAATATTAAATGTGTGCTCCGTGATCCACAAATATTAAATGTGTGCTCCGTGATCCACAAATATTAAATGTGTGCTCCATGATCCACAAACATTAAATGTGTGCTCCATGTTCCACAAACATTAAATGTGTGCTCCATGATCCACAAACATTAAATGTGTGCTCCATGATCCACAAACATTAAATGTGTGCTCCACAAATCTACAAACATTAAATTTGTGCTCCATAAATCAACAAACATTAAATGTGTGCTCCATAAATCAACAAACATTAAATTTGTGCTCCATAAATCAACAAACAATAAATGTGTGCTCCATAAATCAACAAACATTAAATGTGTGCTCCATTATCCACAAACATTAAATGTGTGCTCCATAAATCAACAAACATTAAATGTGTGCTCCATGATCCACAAACATTAAATGTGTGCTCCATGATCCACAAACATTAAATGTGTGCTCCATGATCCACAAACATTAAATGTGTGCTCAATGATCCACAAACAATAAATGTGTGCTCCATAAATCAACAAACATTAAATGTGTGCTCCATGATCCACAAACATTAAATGTGTGCTCCATGATCCACAAACATTAAATGTGTGCTCCATGATCCACAAACATTAAAAGTGTGCTCCATAAATCAACAAACATTAAATGTGTGCTTCAAAAACCACGAACATTAAGTGTGTTTTCCCTGATTTGCAAAAATGCTTCAGAGAGTGCAAACGATTAAGAGATTTTAAAATGTTAAATAAGGTTTGTTTAGTCCTGGGAATATGTCAAAGAACAACCAACAAATAGACGAATTAGAATTACAACAGTTGTATGTATGAGAGATTGAGGTGCTTTTTTTGGCAACAGTAAACAGCTGCCATACAGGCGAACTTATGTGTAGGTAAAGATTTTTTTTAAAAAAAAACTTTAAGGCACTCTCCTATTGAAGAAAACTATTGTTTTAATAAAATGTTTTCTTGTGTATATTTAGTAAAACAAAGGGGAAAAACACACACAATATGACGTAATAGGCGTCTATACTAATAAAATGGAAAGCCCCAACTGACTGACTGACTGATTCATCACTAATTCTTACATTTCCCGTGTAGTTAGGAGCATGAAACTTTGGGAAGTTGCTAGTTACCCTCTCACGATGAAAACTGGCGAAAAAGAATTTTTAAAATCTCGCTCATGTAGGGCCGGGGACCCAAGATATTTTTTTTTCTTTTATGAGCTTTATAAAAATTGAAAAGCACCAATTTTCCTATTTCCCTTGTAGGTAGAAGCATGAAACTTTGGAATTTTTTTGAGGACATGTTTCCTATGATAATTTGACCAAATAAAAAGTTAAATTTCCCACTCATGGGGGCCGGGGTCTCAAAAACTTTTTTCTTATATGAGCAATATAAAATTGAAAATACCTAATTCTCCTTTTTCCCGTAAAGGTAGAAGCATTAAACTGTGGAAATGTTTTGAGTACACGCTCCCGAAGTAAATTTGCTAAAAATATTGATAAAACTCCCTCTCATTTCGGGCCGGGGGCCCAAATATAGTTTTTCTTATAATAAAAACCGACTCATCAATAATTCTCCAATTTCTCGTGTAGGCAGGAGCATGAAACTTTGGAAAATTGTTAAGTACTCTCTCACGACGAAAGTTGGTGTAAAATAATTTTGAAATACACACTCATGGGGGCCGGGCCCCCAAAAACTTTTTTCTCTTATATGAGCTATATAAAAATTGAAAATCTATAATTCTCTTATTTCTCGAATAAATAAAGGCGTGAAACTTTGCGGGGTTGTTAAATACACTTCCACGATGGTAGCAGATGAAAACATATTAAAAATATCCTTTACTGGGGGCCTGGGGCCCAAATATAGTTTTTAATTCACTCACTCACTCAATTATCACTAATTATCCAACTTCCGGTGTAGGCAGGAGCATGAAAATATGGGAAGTGGTTGAGTACCCTCTCACGACAAAAATGAAATTTAAAATTCCAAATTATGTGGGGCCGGGGTCCCAAAAACTATTTCTCTTTAGCTGTAAAAATTGAAAAACTAATTGTCCTTTTTGGCGAGTATGTAGAACTTTAAACTTTAGGTAGTTGTTGAGTACACTTCCTTGATGGTAACAGGTGAATATATATTTATATTATCACTTACTGCATGCCGGAGGCCCCAATGTAGTTTTTCTATTAAATGAGCCATTAAAAACTGAAAATTACTGCTTCTCTCATTTTCTGTGTAGGTAAAAGTATTAATTAAGCCTTCTGTAGTTGTTTAGTAACAGCCCGCGATGGTAATAAGGAAAATAATTATATAAATGTTTTAAATTTCCACTCATGGGTGGCCGGGGGACCAAAAACCTTTTTTCCCCCTGAAATGGGCTATATAAATCTAGATCAACACTAATTCTCCAATCTTCCGTGTAGGTTAAAGCTTAAACTTTTGGGAAGTTGTCGAGTACACTCCCGCGATGGCAAGAGGCAAAAATATTTAATCCTTTCTCACTAGGGGGACGATTGCCTTAGTATGTTTTTCTCATAATGAGCTATATAAAAAAGACGCATTTATCAATAACCGCAGCAAAGCGCGGGTAAATTGGTATTTCATTTTATAACATTACCATGCAATCCGTTTAAATAAAATGTAATTATAAAGCTCATACTTTAACCAAGCAAGAACATAAAAGTCATGGTGCCACATTTGTTGAAAGATGTTTATTTTATAATCCCTATTTATTGCAGTCTGGATAATGATGGATATGTGTGTTGGTATTTTGTCGAAATTGTGTAAAAATCAAATTGGGGGAAGGCGTCCTAAATGTTGAAAACATTAATAACAATAAAAAAAAATTGAATAAAGTAATGGACAACAGGAATTAAATGTCTCACATTATTATAATGTGGGCCGTCGAGTAGTTCTATACCAAGTTTGGTCAATATCCATCCATGATTAACCCATAAACATTTGATGTTTAAATAAAAAATGACATTTTGGTCCCAAACCAGGGTGAAGCCAGGAATTTATTCAGGGGCGGCAACGGAAGGGGGCGATGTCAGCCACGCTTGATTATTTTTAATGCTGATTCTGTGCGCGTAGACATATATTCGGGCAATTATTTAAAGGGACATGTTACAAAAAAGGTTTTAAAAAAGTAGCCTACAACGAAAATTGACACAAAAAAAACTTTTCTGCACAATGAATGGTTCGCTAAATGTATTCTTCGGAATGTCGTGTTTTACGTCACAATTTGCTAAAAATAATATAATTTAGTCATCAAATACGTCACATATATGTCTTCTGGTGACTCTCACTTATTTGAGTGGATGTAAAGAGTTCAATTTTATTTCTCCACTTTAACGACCCGGTAAGCTGTAAATGTCTTAGATACTTTTCTGTAGTTATTGAAACTTTCAAAAATGAGTTAAGCGTTGTATTTGATTGATTTAAAAAATCAACATTATCAGTTTACACTTTGCTGGGAACTGGTAGAAGTTCCAAAACCCTCATCGTCTTTAAAAAATGTTACTGATCGTATTTTCTTTGTTGTTTTAATGGGGTTCCGATTAAGATTCTAAATTTGTTTTCAATCTCTAAACATCGAATTGATTTTTTTTTAAAAACTCTTATCATTTATTGTTATTTATTGTAAAAAATAAATAAGAAGATTAAAATTGTTATTTTCAATCCGAAATATTATTAAATGTTCAACTACTTTAAAGTGATATTAAAAATTAATGTTAATATGACTACGACAATGAAGGATTTTAATTCGGCAATAATAATAAAAAATTGGTTTTGATTTACAAAGCTATTTCTAGCACTGTTAAAAGTAATAATAAATAGTATGAGTGTATTTATTCTAAACCAAATTTAATAATAAATTAATGTTGATATTCTTTTAAGGTTATATCATTTTTTAAATCTTTGCAGCAGGCCTATTCTTATTTGAAATGTACTGAATATAAATTAATTCAAGTAAATAAATAAAACTCTTAATAATCAATAATTTAATTATCATTATGCCATTACATTGGCCTAGTAAAGTTATTTAAGTGTATATTATATTATAATATATATATATATACACACACATATATATATATAAATATATATTATAATTTCTATATATAGACCAACAATTCGTTGAATTGTTGATTTGTGATCAATTACTTTGTTCTTTCAGAACAACATAATAGCATGTATTTCGTAGTGTAGTGTTTATTACATTCGCCAAACACGAGGAAGGTCGTAGCTTTTTAAAAATTAAAAATGTAATATTGTTTTTAAAAAATGTTTGTGTTTGTGCCGGTTTATTTCCCAATTTCAACAATTACTTTTGTTGTGTACAACAATTAAATGTTGCTCTTTCCAGAGTTTCTTCTTTTTATTAACTCACAGTCGTTTGCCCAAACCCACCCCATTTGGTCAACTATGTTTTTCAGGAAGTCTTCACCCGTCACTAAATCATTAGCGGCATATGCTACGACGCGGAACGGCTATTAGTTTATGTTTGGCAAACTAGGGTGTTGCAGAGTGAAAGGGGATGACAAGTAGCTAATCGCAGAGCACATGTTTCCATAACAACAATGCGTCGGCAGTTATCCCCACCCCCGAGGTTCATTCGCTTCGTTCTGATTTCTTCGTGATGTAATTTGTGTCTGTTCACCCCATTTCTTTGCAATATTTATCAGCAAATCTGCGGCGCATGCTACGCCGCGGGCATCTAGTATTATATAAAATGTATACTTAGTAAGTTAGCTTATCGTCACATGAAGATGTTCATATTTTATAGCTTCATGCATTCAGATATTTTTTTTAGAAACTTCTAACATTTCTAGCGTAGGGCTTGCGCACCATCCCTATATGGTATCTCCAACAATAACTAAAAACATTGCCAGAACCCTTTGAGGAAGTGTACTCAACAACTTCCCATCCCTATATGGTATTTCCAACAATAACTAAAAATATGCCAGAACCCTTTGAGGAAGTGTACTCAACAACTTCCCATCCCTATATGGTATTTCCAACAAGAACTAAAAATATGCCAGAACCCTTTGAGGAAGTGTACTCAACAACTTCCCATCCCTATATGGTATTTCCAACAATAACTAAAAATATGCCAGAACCCTTTGAGGAAGTGTACTCAACAACTTCCCAAACTTTCATATAGATCCAATGAATTGTTCCGGTAGTCAATGTAGTTGAGTGTTGTTCGAGTGTTGTAGGTGCGAACCACTTGAGTGGCGTTAATGGAGTTGAATTATGGGATTACTTTCAGTAGTCCTAGGCGCGTATTATGCGGCTCCGTGCCCTCATTTTGTGTGCTCCATGCTGCATGCTATAGCTTCATTCATTTCAAGCGATTGTCTTGAGGCATTCTAGTGTTAACTTTTTTAAAATTCTTCACTGCATCAAGAATTAAGAACTGGTACTGTCATTATCACGAAATTTTTCTTGTTGTTTTAGTTTGTATAGATCTACATATAAACTAAAGGAAAGACTCCGCTTTTATTTAATTATATCTTTGACATTTTATTCTTTTTTTTTTTTTTTTAGATATTTTTATTGACATTATTGAGTGACATTTATTGGTTATATTGAAATCAATCTTTTGCCTGTAACAGTTCAGTGAATTATACTATCGTGTTCTTTCGTGTAAATGGTTGCAAATATCAAAGTTAGTAAATAAATAATTACCAATTAAAATGCTATAAATACTTAACATAAAATAAATTTTAAAAAAACAATATTTAACATTGCAGTTTTTTTTTTAAAATGAAGATGACCATTTTTGTTTCCTTATCATTCAAATAAAATTCATCACAGCATATGTTATTTAAAATGTCAGCATATAAAGAAAGTATCAAATACTTATTAAATTATAGCTTGTCACGATAAAAGTAACTGATATTCTTTGCATCCTATAAGTATGTTCATATATAAATAAATTTGATGTAAAATGATAACATAATTTGTGATTACCTAAATATGTGATATTTTCACAAAGAGTTATAAAATCACTTCAGATGACCTATGTGTGTATGTTTTGGTCAGTTAAGTATAGAACGTTATCATCATAAAAGAATTTATTTTTTAAACATGACCAGGCAACTTACCGTATTAGATATAATAAATGTCCCATAACTCTATGGCGATCCTTTGTTTGTTACAATCTTTAAGCTCTCCAATTTATTGAAAAAGCGTATTATTTTTACAACACAATCTCATATCAATTTCAATTTTATTACCCATTCATAACTGCAACATTAGCCGCCTCCAGTGTAGTTTGTAGGTAACTCTGCCAGTTCAAGCCACATAGTTTCATCCCTTTGAATCATGGTTTGTTTGTTTTTTAAATTGTTTAAAAAAATTTTTTAAAGGTGATAGTATCTTTTATCTCCATTGTAGCTGGATGTTTTCAAATTGAGAAAAGACGTCATCAATATTTACCTTGTCTGTTATAAAATGATACATCTAACGGTTTTATTAAATATAGATTATGAATACAATTTAACACTGCACACAGATAAGAGATATTCACATAAAAAGATAAAACATTTTAAACAATTGTTGCAAGTATGGTATCTATGTTATAATTGTAATTTACGATTTAAAAAAATAGTGACATCAATACAAAATGATTTTTTCCCGCTACTTGCTGCAACACCGCACATCAGCATCACCAGGTGTCATAGTTAACCATGGGGCAGGGGTGTGAAAACTTTTTATGGTGCGGGCCGTATTTGTAAGTAATAAAACATCAATGGGCCGCACCAAACCTAAGTTTAGTCTCAATTCAAGTACAAACATCCGTCTTTAACATACATTTACTGATTTGTTCGATATTACCCCAAGCGTATGCTGGCCGCAAAAAATCACAGTAGCGGGCCGCATGTGACCCACGGGCCGTAGTTTGTCAAACCCTGTCATAGGGTATCACCATACATCATCGTGCATCATCAGTTTTACTGAGCAAATTGAACTGTGCACATTGAACTGTGCACATTGAACTATGCACATTGAACTGTGCACATTTTGTTATGGCATTTTTTCTTCTTTTTTTTTTTTCTTCTAAATATCCCTGAATTGTGAAATCTTGGCCTTACATAAAGTCCACATAGGTCAAGGTCATGGGCCATGAGAGTAAACCTAATCACGTTTCTACTGACAGAAGAGTCTGAGGCTTATACTGATGTGGACGAACTTAAATAAGATAGAGGTTTTACTTTAGCCGCAAGCTATTGCCAGGGAAAAGTTGGAAGGTCGTGGTCAAAAACATGCAGGGACAATAACACGTACACAACTAATGAAAAAAAAAACTTTGACCAACTATTTTCTATTTAAAAATCTAATCAATGTTTGATACAAATAAATAATGCATTTTTAAAAGGGTTAATAAAAAAAACATTTAAAAAATTATTTTTGTACATAGTACCCTAAATTTTAAATAATTTTTTTTTACAACTGAAAGTTTGAACTCTCATGAATAAAGACTTCATGCTTTATTCCTCTGGCTCCTTGGAGTTGTAAAACTAAATTGACAACAAGTTAGGATTAAGGGTTGACATTAACGCTAGCTATGACCAGAGAAAAACTGGAGGGCATTGGTCAAATCCTAACTCGTTTTAAACAACTTTAATAACAGAAATAATCATTTAATATTTTTAGCTCAGTATCCATGTAGTATCCATGTATATTCCATGTAGTATCCATGCAAGCAGAAGAGATAATCTCGTTGCTCGTAAATAATCATTTAATATTTTTAGCTCAGTATCCATGTAGTATCCATGTATATTCCATGTAGTATCCATGGAAGCAGAAGAGATAATCTCGTTGCTCGTAAATAATCATTTAATATTTTTAGCTCAGTATCCATGTAGTATCCATGTACATTCCATGAGGTATCCATGCAAGCAGAAGAGCTAATCTCGTTGCTCGTAAAAAAAAGTGACAACATTTATATAATTACAAGAAATATAAAGATGTACAAGAGTCGCCCCAACAATCCCGACCCCCATTAAACCCACCGCAACAAACCCCACCCGCCCCCCTCTAACTCAGTGCTTCAGGGTCAAATTCTCTGAAGTTGTTTCTTTTCTGACCGGTGTCCAGCTGGGTTGAGTACGGGTCTCCTTCCTCACTTTGAGAACCCTCTCATCCAGGTCTGTGTATCGCGTCATGATGTCGTCCACACTAGACTCCACATTACAGGTTTTCCACGTGTCTTCCGGACATTGTCGGTAATGGTGGAGTATGGCAGTATCGGCTTGAAGTCTCTGGCTGAAATAAACGGCAAAAAAAATGTGTGTAAATTCCTGAACATATTGTCAGAATTAATATTTTTAAAAAGCAATTATCTCGAAAATCAAGTAATTTTTTGTTTATCTTAATCCAGTCCATTTCTTGGGTTAATACACCATTTGCAGAAATACACCATTAGCAGAAATACACCATTTGCAGAGATAGACCATTTTCAGAAATACACCATTTTCAGAAATACACCATTTTCAGAGATACACCATTTTTAGAAATACACCATTAGCAGAAATACACCATTTGCAGAAATACACCATTTGCAGAAATACACCATTTGCAGAAATACACCATTTGCAGAAATACACCATTTGCAGAAATACACCATTATTGAATACGACTTCGATAAAGCTTTGAAATAAAATACAAAAAAAAAAAAAAAAAAAAAAAAAAAAAAAAAAATTAATTGTGTACTCAAAACAATATATAAAAGGCTTATTAATTAACTGCTAGAAAAGTAAACGTTTTAGCTCATGTCTTCGTCAGTACACAGGACTTAGATTTAGAATTACACAAACGTATTGAAATTATATTTATATTATCTAGAACATGTTGTATCAGGATACTGTTCATGGGTTTCCATCTAGTAATACCATGTTTACATACTATCCATCTAGTAATACCCTGTTTACATACCATCCATGTAGTAATACCCTGTTTACAAACTATCCATCTAGCAATACCCTGTTTACATACTATCCATATAGTAATACCCTGTTTACAAACTATCCATCTAGCAATACCCTGTTTACAAACTATCCACCTATTATTACCCTGTTTTCATACTATCCACCAATTAATACCCTGTTTTCATACTATCCACCAATTAATACCCTGTTTTCATACTATCCACCAATTAATACCCTGTTTACAAACTATCCACCAATTAATACCCTGTATTCATACTATCCACCAATTAATACGCTGTTTTCATACTATCCACCAATTAATACCCTGTATTCATACTATACATGCATATCAAGTATCAAAATGTAGTGATAAAAGAAGAAATAAAAAGGGAACGGGAAAAAAACAAACAATGACAAAAAATATAAGAAAAGGGCGCAAGTTGGGACATGTCATTATTAGACTTTAAGTTATATTTACCTCCCTTTACATTTTGTACACCACTTCTAGTTTATTTACCCCCCCCCCCACCACCACCTTTCTAATCCATTGTGATTGACTATCAGTAAGATTAATTTCCTTTACGTATTGTACTCTACAGTCAGCTACGTGTTAACTCCCTTTACTTATTTCACGCGACCACCAGATATTTATTAACTCCCTTTACTTAATTCATTCGACCACCAGATATAGATTAACTCCCTTTACTTAATTCAATCGACCGCCAGATATAAATTAACTCCCTTTACCTGTTGTACTGACTGCTGATTGGATACACAACATGAGTTATTGAAGCCAGGACTCGTGACGTCACGTACACATACTTCCAACATTCCCAGCGGACTACTCGGGTCTTTCTGTAGGTGGAAACATTTTGGACATCATTCAAACATTAATTCAACATAAATTAAGACATAAATTAAGACATAAATTAAGACATAAATTAAGACATAAATTAAGACATAAATTAAGACATAAATTAAGACCTAAATTAAGACCTAAATTAAGACCTAAATTAAGACCTAAATTAAGACATAAATTAAGACATAAATTAAGACATAAATTAAGACCTAAATTAAGACCTAAATTAAGACAAAAATTAAGACCTAAATTAAGACATAAATTAAGACATAAATTAAGACATAAATTAAGACATAAATTAAGACATAAATTAAGACCTAAATTAAGACATAAATTAAGACAAAAATTAAGACATAAATTAAGACATAAATAAAGACATAAATTACGACATAGTTTTGAAGTCGTTTAGGCATTGAAACATTTTCTATATTTAATTTGTCTTTTAAAAAAAAATATTTTAAAGTTTTCAAAACTTGTAATTTTTAGTTTACATTATAACAGCTAACAAATATAAATAGGAGTTTTATATGTAAAATGTATGTAACTTTTCATGTAAAATTTATTTTATATTGTTATAATTATGATTTTTGTTTTCAGTTTAAAGAAACTAATGAATTAACTAATTTTTTCTTTAAAATAAACTATTTGAAAATACATTCTAAATGATAATTTAGAATCGATTTTATAAACCTCTGAAGGTTTGACAAAATAGATTTCCTTTTTTTTTTTTTAAAAGGGATGATTTCATACTATCTCAAAGGAAATTGAAATAGGCAGACATACAGCAACTCAAGACAGACATGCAGTAGTAACTCAATACAGACATGCAATAACTCAATACAGACATGCACCAACTCAATACAGACATGCACCAACTCAATACAGACATGCAATAACTCAATACAGACATGCAATAACTCAATACAGACATGCAATAACTCAAGACAGACATGCAATAACTCAATACAGACATGCAATAACTCAAGACAGACATGCAATAACTCAATACAGACATGCAATAACTCAATACAGACATGCAATAACTCAATACAGACATGCAATAACTCAAGACAGATATGCAATAACTTAATACAGACATGCAATAACTCAATACAGACATGCAATAACTCAAGACAGACATGCAATAACTCAATACAGACATGCAATAACTCAATACAGACATGCACCGACTCAATACAGACATGCAGCAACTCAATACAGACATGCAATAACTCAATACAGACATGAACCAACTCAATACAGACATGCACCAACTCAATACAGACATGCACCAACTCAATACAGATATGCACCGACTCAATACAGACATGCAGTAACTCAATACAGACATGCAATAACTCAATACAGACATGCAGCAACTCAATACAGACATGCAATAACTCAATACAGACATGCAATAACTCAATACAGACATGCAATAACTCAATACAGACATGCAATAACTCAATACAGACATGCACCAAGTCAATACAGACATGCACCAACTCAATACAGACATGCACCAACTCAATACAGACATGCAATAACTCAATACAGACATATAGTAACTCAATGCAGACATGCAATAACTCAATACAGACATACAGTAACTCAATGCAGACATGCAATAACTCAATACAGACATGCAATAACTCAATACAGACATACAGCAACTCAATACAGACATGCAATAACTCAATACAGACATACAGCAACTCAATACAGACATACAGTAACTCAATACAGACATGCAATAACTCAATACAGACATACAGTAACTCAATGCAGACATGCAATAACTCAATACAGACATACAGCAACTCAATGCAGACATGCAATAACTCAATACAGACATGCAATAACTCAATACAGACATGGAATAACTCAATACAGACATGCAATAACTCAATACAGACATGCACCAAGTCAATACAGACATGCACCAACTCAATACAGACATGCACCAACTCAATACAGACATGCAATAACTCAATACAGACATACAGTAACTCAATACAGACATGCAGTAACTCAATGCAGACATACAGTAACTCAATACAGACATGCAATAACTCAATACAGACATGCAATAACTCAATACAGACATACAGTAACTCAATGCAGACATGCACCAAATCAAGAAAGACATTCACCAACTCAATACAGACATGCAGGAACTCAATCCAGACATGCACCAACTCAATACAGACATGCACCAAATCAATACAGACATGCACCAAGTCAATACAGACATGCACCAAATCAATACAGACATGCACCAAGTCAATACAGACATGCACCAAGTCAATACAGACATGCACCAAGTCAATACAGACATGCACCAAGTCAATAAAGACATGCACCAACTCAATACAGACATGCAGCAACTCAATACAGACATGCATCAACTCAATACAGACATGCACCAACTCAATACAGACATGCATCAACTCAATACAGACAAGCTCCAACTCAATACTGATATGCACCAACTCAATACAGACATGCACCGACTCAATACAGACATGCACCGACTCATACAGACATGCACCAAGTCAATACAGACATGCACCAACTCAATACAGACATGCATCAACTCAATACAGACAAGCTCCAACTCAATACAGATATGCACCAACTCAATACAGACATGCACCGACTCAATACAGACATGCATCAACTCAATACAGACAAGCTCCGACTCAATACAGATATGCACCAACTCAATACAGACATGCACCGACTCAATACAGACATGCATCAACTCAATACAGACAAGCTCCAACTCAATACAGATATGCACCAACTCAATACAGACATGCACCAACTCAATACAGACATGCATCAACTCAATACAGACATGCACCAACTCAGTACAGACATGCACCGACTCAATACAGACATGCACCGACTCATAAAGACATGCACCAAGTCAAAACAAACACAGCAGACACACAATGCCAAGACAAACAAAACAGTCGCTATACTATACAAATATGGCGTGCCCCTGTGGAAACAAGACAACATCGATCAACCGTCATTAATTTCCGGACTCAACGTTTCTCACTTTTATTTTCGGTGTGCCCAACAATTCTCACATGTGGTTTTAACGGGACACGAAGGTTCTCACATCATGATTGGCTTAGGCCTAAACATTCTTCTGCATGTGTTTAGTGAGGCTCAAATATTACCCCATGTATATTTAGTGAAGCCAAACGACTCTCACATATACATTTAGTTAGGCCTACTGACTCTCACCTGTAGCGTTTAGTTAGTCCTATTGACACTCACCTGTAGCTTTTAGTTAGGCCTATTGACACTCACCTGTAGCGTTTAGTTAGGCCTATTGACCCTCACGTGTAGCATTTATTGAGGCCTATTGACTCTCACCTGTAGCGTTTCACCATTAAATCCTCTTCCGGGTTGGTGGGCGGCCATGTTGTCAGGAAGAACTCTGTAGTGAAGAAGAAAGCCGCGGCATGAGGGTATTTGGTCACGTGATCCTGTTCAATGTAATAAAGCAATAAATCTAGATCAATTAGTGTGAGGAAAACAAGAGATTTTTTTAAAAACTTGAGCATGATTCGATAATGTCTTTTAACTGTTTCTGTTACGAATCCGGAACCGGGGACTTTATTGCCAATACCAGACGTTTTATAAATACAGAATACATTACTTGACAACGGTGACTATTTTATGTAATGTATAAGTCTATTGTATAATTGAGACAGGTTCTCATAAAGGTATGAACTTATTGTATACTTTAGGGGCCTGATCTCGTAAAGGTATAAATCTTGTAAACTTTAGGGTCATCTATTGTATGTTTAACAGTAAGGATCTCATGAAGATATGTTGTATGTTTAAGACCCAGGATCTCATGAAGATATGTTGTATGTTTAAGACCCAGGATCTCATGAAGATATGTTGTATGTTTAAGACCCAGGAACTCATGAAGATATGTTGTATGTTTAAGACCCAGGATCTCATGAAGATATTTTGTATGTTTAAGACCCAGGATCTCATGAAGATATGTTGTATGTTTCAGACCCAGGATCTCATGAAGATATGTTGTATGTTTGATACATAATACCACAAAGAGCCCCCGCTATTGAAAAGTTGAATGTCCAAACTCTAAGCTGAAAAACTTTGGAATTTATTTCTTCACATAAACAAAGACGACGGAGGTCACGAAACTCACCTGAAGAAAAGTTTTCAGCGTGACGTGTTTTCTTGGTATTATCATCTCGTCCAAGTCATGACTTATGACGTAATCATACCCTCCCAATCGTTGTCTGCACTCCAACACCGACATGGTTTCGTCATGGTTAAACTGGGCCGTATGTTTAACAGCTTCGGACAGTGACCTGTTCCTAGGTCGTCCGGGCAGCTCGTAAGGCTGCAGGTCCAAGAGTCCCAGGTTTTGGTAATACTTAAAAACACGAGAGACATTCTCCGAGGTGTCCAAGTCAAAGATCAGAATTTTGTCTACACCGAGCAGACGTTGTATCTCAAACCATTCGATGACCTTCTCGGGGTCAAGCCCACGACCGTGGGAGATCTTACCGCAGAGGGAGATACCACCGGGCTGCCGAGGGGGGTAAATGATTTTGACGTAATCTCTTGGATCCGTCGGGCATGTCGAGGAGGTGGCGAGGGCAACTTTTTGTGGTAAACTTGAAGAGTTGAGGACAGTGCAGCTGTACTGTCGAGAAATGTAAACATTGGCTGCCTGGCCAGTATTGAAGTGGACAGTGGCCGGGGTGACCAGTGGTGTCCGGTTGTCTTTGACCACGATACAACACGTGTACTTGTCATTAGTGGCGTCTAGACTAGTTACAACTATCTTCAGATTGTAACTGCTGACATTCGTGCCCTGAATGTTACTGTCCAAGTTAACAATGGCTGAATACATGTAGTGCTCGACGTCTTGGACTTTGGTAAAATATTTCGTGTCCGGTTCGTTTCCGGACAGTCCACTTGTTGACTTACTGTCTTCATGTGGTCCAGCTGTTGCCTTGATTTCATTGCCTGGTCCAGCTGTGACCTTGTTGTCTCTATGTTGTCCATCTGATGTACCTGTGACACACTCCTGGTTCGTCTTCTCATGTCTTGATATAAGTTTTGGTGATAAAACGTAATCCCAGCGTCCTTCTGACTTAGAGGAAAAGATCTATAAATGTCAATTTGTTCTACGTACAATACGTATATGACATAAACACAAATAAATGTACAGATTTAAAAAAAAAAAATTAAATTTCTTAAATATTTTATATGAGAAAACAACAGGTATAAAGAGTTGAAGAGAACAACCCGCCGCTCTAGTTAAAGTAAGTGACTTTGCTTTTTGCCAAACCCATGTATTGGTTGTATTCTCCTTAGACTACAAATAGTAGTTGTATTACATTGTACTTATTCATTGTGATGTTTGTACCATTACAGTAGCAAATTTTTTATTTGCATTTTACACTTTAATAAGACCAAACTACTAGCACGTCATTTTGTCTTTCACGTTTTCGAGTTGTCCGCCATACCGAATTAGAGTGCTTGTAATTATATGCCTGCTTAACCACTTCAGTCTGGGCACCGAAACGTTTTTGCAAAGCTGGCCATAGTCCATGAAGTAACGATATCAACGGGCCGGATTGAGACTAACGACTAACGGTGAGACAGAGTTAAGTCTTTTACATCAGATCAATTTTTTAATTTTTTTTTTTAAAATAAATATTTTGTTGTTATTGGTATGGGCGATGTTTTGAGAGATTAAAGAGAATAATCCCATTGCGATTTGCGAGACTTTATAATCCTCTTACCCCATCATTAGAAATGTTGCACAAATTGGAGAAATAATATCAGAGATATGGTTATAGAGACTTTTATTTCTACTAGACATGTAAGGGCAAATAAAATGTGTTCAAATCAAATGTGTTCAAATCAAATGTGTTCATCCAACCGAAAATATTGGGTCAAAAATATGATTGAAGAACAAAAAAGGTTTTAAAAATATAAGTACGCCAAAACCACATTCATTTCTTTTCCCGATTTGGAAAAATAAACAATATTTAAATCACGGATTTTTTTCCATCGATTTTCATCGGTTTTTGCAACAGGTGCTCAATAATAAAACGACCTTCACTTTTGACATCATTTGACCTCATCTTTTTTTTAAAACTGAAAACCCGTTACAGTTTCGGATTTTTAGATAAATATGTAGGAATTAAAGGGAAAAATCCATGAGTTATTTAATTATTTCAGATATAGGCACGGCAATTAAACATTTAATCATGGGCCGCAATTGGACCACGGGCCGAAGGTCAGTCTATGACAACAGCTGTCAGCAACCCAAACTATTCCACGTCACTGAACCCTTAAATGATTGACTAGAGTATGTCACTGATTAAACTGTGCTTCACCTGTGTAATGGACCAAGTCGGCCCTTATCATGTTATATATCATTCGTGTAAGCGACCTGTGTAATGGACCAAGTCGGCCCTTATCATGTTATATATCATTCGTGTAAGCGACCTGTGTAATGGACCAAGTCGGCCCTTATCATGTTATATATCATTCGTGTAAGCGACCTGTGTAATGGACCAAGTCGGCCCTTATCATGTTATATATCATTCGTGTAAGCGACC
>MUZC01000228.1:102291-116131 GCA_002072015.1 Radix auricularia | reverse complement strand
TTTTTTTTTTTTGGGGGGGGGGGCAATTATATTATTCGTTGTTTATTAGCATCTACATTTGAAAAATTCTTAAAATAATCTAATATATAAAGCTGAATTGTTTGTTACCAATACAATTCCACACCGTTTGATCCAGGGTGCTGAAATTTTGCATGGGACCCCCATTTTGACCCGGAGGAGGGCATAGGCTATGTTTCAACCCCAGTTGACCACCCCTAGGGTCAGGGGGCGCATTATTTTGCTCGTTTCCTTTTATGAGCTATATAAAAAATGAATATCACTAATTCTCCTATTTCGCGTGTAGGTGAAAGCATAAAACTTTGGGTAGTTGTTAAGTAAACTTCTACGATGGTAACAGGCAAAAACAAAATTTAAATTATCACTTACTGGGGTCCGGGGGCCCAAATGTAGTTTGACACTTTGGTAAATTGTTGAGTAGCTTCTCGCAACGATTATTGATGTTAATTTTTTTTTTTTAGAAATCGAAATCCCAGCCATGGGGCCCGGGGGCCAAAAAATCTATTTGTTTAAATACTGAAAATCGCTACTTATCCAATTTCCCGTGAAGGTTGAATTATGAAACTTTGCAAAGTTGTTGAGTAGCCTTTTCTGACAATAACTGGCGGAAAATAATTTTAAATATCACACTCATATGGGCCGGGGGCCCAAAAACGTTTCTTTCTCATACATGGACTATGTCCATATGTCATACAAAATATGAAAATCACTAATTATCCTATTTCCCGCATAGGCAGACGCATGAAACTCTGGGAAGTTGTTGAGTACACTTCTACGATGGTAACAAATGAATATAATTTGTAAATTATCACTTCCTGTGGCCAGTGGGACCAAATAAAGTTTATTCCTTATATGAGCTTTATAAAAACTAAAAATCACTATTTCTCCGATTTGCCGTGTAAGTAAAAACATGAAAATTTAGTTAGTTGTTCAGTACACTTCCACAATGGTAACAGGTAAAAACAATATTTAAATTCTCAATTACTGGGGGCCGGAGACCTAAATGTAGTGTTTTTTTCTTATATTAAAATATTAGCAATATACTGAGCAATGTGGAATGAGTAAAATGGCAGTAAAAAATTAAATTAACACTTATATTGGAGCCGGGCCCCTTAACATCGTTTGTTCTTTTCTAAGCTTTTAATTATACATTTATTTATCCGTTATGAACTTGGACTTTTTTTCACAATACACCGTAGGCTTTTGACTTAATATTTTTAAAACACATCATTCATTGGTTTTTTTTAATGTATTCATTGTTACTGAGATCGACGTAACGCACGACAGGTGTGCTATAGTAATATAAAACGTTAATTTATTTTATTTTTAAAAATTCATTTATTTCTAAATTTAACAATTTTATTCGGACGTTCGAAAAGAATCATTTTTGGTGCACTGGTTTCTAAAATTAATAGCGTCATCGGGACATAAATTGCAAATTATATATATTTATTGAGTATTTTTTGGTGCGCTGCTTTCTAAAAATAGTAGCGTGACGGACACACAGACGTGACAGACAAAACATACATTACAATTATATATATTGATGATACGTGAACGTTCTAATACCAAAACTTCAAACTCCATAATAAATGTTAAGTCTTCTGTTACTAATGCTACTGAGCTGAAAATCATATAAACTGAAGTAGTGTACGAACCCTATTCTTACATATAACTGATTCAAGTATGATTTTCACGTAAATAGACTACTAGAAAAAAAATGTTGTCCTACTGAAATGGTTTATTCTTCCAAAGCTTCGTTATCTTAATTTTAATACATGTCGTTTTTGTGGCATAAACAAAAATAATGAACAAAATTGTTTATCTAATGGAATTAGAACTTGGCACACATAAATCAGAAAATAGCCACTCGTGAACGAGGGCTCAAAATTAAAAAATTGTACGCAATTGGAAGGATTTAGAAATCGGAATAAAAAAAATAGACTATTAATAAAGCACAACAACACGTTCATGTAAAAAAAAAAAAAAAAAAAAAAAAAAAAAACAAACAAACAAAGTTGCAAGAAGTTCTTGTTAGAACATTTAATTGAGTCCAACCAGCTCCGGACACTAGTTAAGGTGGCTGACGATAGCGTTGAACCCGTGGTCTCTGAACGGAACCCGTGGTCTCTGAACGGAACCTGTGGTCTCTGAACGGAACCCGTGGTCTCTGAACGGAGCCTGTGGCCTCTGAACGGAACCTGTGGTCTCTGAACGGAACCTGTGGCCTCTGAACGGAACCCGTGGTCTCTGAACGGAACCTGTGGCCTCTGAACGGAACCCGTGGCCTCTGAACGGAACCCGTGGTCTCTGAACGGAACCTGTGGTCTCTGAACGGATCCTGTGGTCTCTGAACGGTGTGTCACTTAAACAAGGAAGAAGATGAAACAAATAGATTGTAGCAATAATCTCCTGCTTAGAAAAGACGACATTTACATTACGAAGTCAATGATACTCGATGTTATTGTAATGCTCAGTGCTTCAAAAAAATGTGTTTTGTAAGAAGAGTGCATACTCGAAGCTTTTTCAGCAATGATTTACATACTTACTACTCCCAAAGAAACTAATGTAATACTTAGAGTATGATTTGACATTTGCTGAGATGTGAAGACCTCATTCTTTTGATCAAACCTTCCTATCAACAACAAAAACAAAAATTTTAAAAATTAAAATTTTAAAAATGAGAGCAAATATTTGGTGATTGAAGCGAATGTATCTATGTTATGTACAAAAAAAAAAGTTTAGAAGAAAGTTGTATTCTTTATAAATTGAGATTACTGTAGAAATTCATGTGAAGTTTTAGCAGTTTTAATAAAATTTGGAAAATAGATATGATTTTCAAAAACCAACTATTCTAGTGGATTTTGATATTTTGTCTAAAAATTAGAGTATTCAAAATATCTCATAAGACATTGTCAGCAAGGAATATTTTACCTCACAGTGGAAAAAAAAAATAAAAAAAGAATGAATGCATTCAAGACCAGTTGATTTATTTAAGTTTATTAAGATATTTAGGCTCGACGTTACCCTGTCTGAAATAATATAATTAATCCGAACATTGCTTACCACTGTCTTAAGTAATGCAAGGTAATTAAGTAGCTTCTAAAAAAACTTGGGGACAAGTCAAAGGCGTAAATTGGAGCATGTGTCGGGGTAGCATGAGTTTAAATAAGACGTCACGTCTTTGAGCGTCGTGCGATATAAATAACAAGATAGACTAATCTATTTTCTCAACAAGATTGACTAATCTATTTTCTCAACAAGATTGACTAATCTATTTTCTCAACAAGATTGACTAATCTATTTTCTCAAGATTGACTAATCTATTTTCTAAACAAGATTGACTCATCTTTTTTCTCAACAAATTGACTAATCTATTTTCTCAACAAGATTGACTAATCTATTTTCTCAACAAGATTGACTAATCTATTTTCTCAACAAGATTGACTAATCTATTTTCTCAACAAGATTTACTCATCTATTTTCTCAACAAGATAGACTAATCTATTTTCTAAACAAGATTGACTAATCTATTTTCTAAACAAGATAGACTAATCTATTTTCTCAACAAGATTGACTAATCTATTTTCTAAACAAGATAGACTAATCTATTTTCTCAACAAGATTGACTAATCTATTTTCTCAACAAGATAGACTAATCTATTTTCTCAACAAGATTTACTCATCTATTTTCTCAACAAGATTGACTAATCTATTTTCTCAACAAGATTGACTCATCTATTTTCTCAACAAGATAGACTAATCTATTTTCTAAACAAGATAGACTAATCTATTTTCTAAACAAGATAGACTAATCTATTTTCTCAACAAGATTGACTAATCTATTTTCTAAACAAGATAGACTAATCTATTTTCTCAACAAGATTGACTAATCTATGTTCTCAAGATTGACTAATCTATTTTCTCAACAAGATTGACTAATCTATTTTCTCAACAAGATTGACTAATCTATTTTTTTCAACAAGATTGACTCATCTATTTTCTCAAGATTGACTTATCTATTTTCTGAATAAGATTGACTAATCTATTTTCTCAACAAGATTGACTAATCTATTTTCTCAACAAGATTGACTAATCTATTTTCTCTACTGAGCATGTGTAGCGGTCTCGCTGTCTAGGGGGATTTTTTTTGTTGGTCCACCCTTTTGACCACAGATATAACATCAGGCGTACAGTATAGTTGTAAAAGTAGTCACGAGACTTGAACTCAACAGAGAAAATGACGTTTATTTACATCATATATAGAATATGTATATCCATAGCAATATAGTGTAGCAGCTACCATAGAATACATTCACTGTGTTTGTCGCTCTCTCAACATATCGCCAAAAACATGACCGTCCTGGTCCACGCTAAAAAAAATGTTCTCTGTCCTTACTCGTCCCTCTGCCTGCTTATCTCACACACTGTTCACATTGCCCCTCTCACCTGACCTCTCTACACACTCCCAGGTGAACACCCGGTGAGCGAGTATGCAAGTCAAATGGTGTTCACGCTTTGTCCACCCTACGTTTTCGCTCAGTCATTCTCACACCATAACATCTGACCGTGACAGCATGTCAAGTTTGAAAACTGTGAAACCTAAAAGGTTGTGCCATGAAGACACACAGCAAAATTCAAATTTATTCAAGAAATGAAAGTTTTTCTTTGTATTTCTAACATGATGATGTATAGTGTCCTTATTATTATAATCTAATAAAAACGATTTTTAATAGCGATATAGTTTTAGTTTGTGGGGGGGGGGTCTGTTATTTTTTTTTATTTTGGTGGGTTGGGGAGGGGGCTTGGTGCGGCAAATTTGAGTTTTACCTCGGGCGGCACATAGCCACGCTACGCCGCTGCTTAATATAACACTCAGGTAGACATAAGGATAACTACAGTGACTGCACCTTTCTCATTCCGTATACAAGAATAAAACACATACAATTCTTGTTCTTACCGTCCGGCAATTCGGGCGTGGAATGGGTTGCCTGAAGAAACCAGGAAAACCAACACTTGATCAACATTTAAAACTGCAAGGATGATGATAAACCACGGATGAGCTTAGGACGCAGTAATCCTCTGCAAGGAGTGTCTGTAACCGATATGAAAAGATAATGTAACCGAGTGTTAGCTTCAATTAATCAATAAACTCCTAGTAACCGACTACTAATCCTAGTAACCGATTACTAACGAATCAATCAGTTTTATTTATTGAATCCGTCCACCAAGTACCAAGTGGTTAAGTTTGTCCTGTCAATCTCACACTACCCCATACTCTGATCTCTACCAGACCTGACCAGTGTGTAACAACTGCCCACAGCGGTGTTGCTCCACGTGAACTAACCCCCCCCCCCCGCCGCCCGTGCCGTAAACACGGGGACGTGGTTACGCGCTCTCTTGACCCCTGTGACACCGAGGGCTAAAGTAGCCCTCCAGTGTCCCTCGGGCTTTGACTAGAGCACACTTTTACGATAAGTATGGCGAATATTCAAATAAAAACTAAGTACGTCGTGAAAGTTAACCCGTTACCTTTGCTCTTAAAATAAAATGCCCTATAGCCTATAGTCTATAGTTTTATTGTTTGACTAGTGTGTATGTTGACGGTTTTTAGTTGCAGACTTTGAGATATAACTTTTTATTTATTTCTTAAGGCCAACAACTTTTTGTTAAAAAGCTTAAAAATGGTTTTTTCCCCTACGGGATAAAAAGAGACAAATTCCTAATATTAAGTTACGTTTGATAAACTAAATTTTATTTTATTTTATTAAAGCAATTTAAAATGTTTTCGTTAATTTCCGTAATTGCTTCATTGACTTTTGTATCAATAGTAAATAACAATTGTGAAAATAGCATATAACATCCCTTTCGTGTGGAAACAAAGTTTAAATAACCGAATGCGAATTTGAAAAGACGACATTTGGGGCCCAATCGGTTGCATATGTAAAGTTCGAGATACTTATTTATTCAATCACAATCATGATGGGTAAATAAATATTTGTCCGGATACCCCGTTGTCCCCTAGTTTATAATGACAACAGGAATAGCATTTAATAATCAAATATTTTTTGAAAGATAACCGCACAAAATAAAGTCTTGTAAGAACTACTGCACAAAAACGAACTCTCTTTGAACGTCCGCGTAAACGTGTTCAATATGAGATTATTATTTAATTTATTTTTTGTTCTGATTGGCTGTGGAAGTCTTTAGGAGTTTTGAGGGACCAATCGCTATCGATGACCGCACAGAAAACTGCCTTTTATTATATAGGAAGAATGGATTTTGTGGAGGCCTACTTTGATTGAAGGTTGTTATATATATTTTTTTATTTGATGTTGGAGGTCTCTCAAAGACGATATTGCAAGGCAAAATCCAGGGAAGAAGAAAAAGAGGCAGACCAAGGAAGAGTTGGGAGGACAATATCAAAGCGTGGACAGGCCTGTCATTTAGCGATTCCCAGAAGGCAGCTCAGAACCGTGACACATTGCATGAGAAGGTGTGCAGCTCAAAATGGTGCCCCAACGACCCAGCGTCGGGTTATGGGACAGTTCAGATCAGTTTATAATATGATTGTACCACATGTTGTCAAACTATGATTGTAGATTGTCATTTTACCACGAAGGTCAAGATGAGGTTCGGAAAGAGAGGCGAAGTGGACAAGTGGTAGATCTATCTGTGATCGCGAGGTAGCGTAAAAAATGTATCAGCTGTCGTTGATGAATGGTATCAGTGTTTGTCACTAGGAGCGTCAGTGAGAAACTAATAGTATGATCTTTAGTAATGACATGAGACATGACATTTTTAGTGGCAAGACATGACATTTTTAGTGGCACAAGGTGTGTAGAGATACGCGTGGGATAAGGGAGGTTGTATTGACATATGCATGGGATGAGGGAGGTAGTAATGACATATGCATGGGATAAGGGAGGTAGTATTGACATATGCATGGGATAAGGGAGGTAATTTTGACATAGGCGAGGAATGAGGGAGGTAGCATTGACATATGCGTGGGATGAGGGAGGTAGTATTGACATATGCGTGGGACGATGGAGGTATTGACATATGCGTGGGATGAGGTATGTAGTATTGAGATACGTCTGACTTTGGGACAAGTATAATGGAGCACGTTAATGGCGTGAGTTAAAGCAAGACGTCAAGTCTTGGAGGGTCTATCTTATCTTATCTTAGATATACAGACGCTCCTTCTATGCAGATAATTGCGTCCACAGACCATGAGAGATGATCTGTTGGCAAGTGATGCAGCGGTCACAGGCCACGGCTATAGGGTTTCCACGCATTACCCCAGCCGCCTAACTATTGTCTAGTTAGGTACCCATTCGGAGCTGGGTGACTCGGGGACTCCTCAGGCCGCGAGAACAAATCCTCACCTTCGTGTGAATTCGAACCCGTAACCATCGGTATGACAGTCGAGAGCGCTACCTCTCGACCACCACGTCGATAAAAAAAAAAACCCATCATGGTATATCACTGACCTAAATAACTTACACATCATAGAATTGCTAATACCCCCCACCCCCAAACCCTCCCTTTCCTCACCAGAGTATTTGTTAAGGGAAATAATCCAGCCATAATAAATAAGCTCAGTCTTTGTATAGACAACCAGCTGCTGCCTCTTTATGGATAATAGTTGTCGCTAGATTAAATAACCCCAATAAATTAGTATGTATTGATTAGCTGATGAGCGGGTCGGGTCACGCAAACTTAGGTGGCCGGACTTTAGGAAATCTCTACAGCAGATTACTGAGTTGTAAACATTTGACCTTGACTCGGTAGTAACAAGAGTCCTAAAGAATTTCAAGTTTAGCTCAAACATTTCTCTATCATTACAGTTAAGGAAGTTTTCATAACCACGACGTCGATTAATAAACAACCCGTAAAAAAAACAACAGTTTTTACTGTAAATCACACATTTATGAGACATGAATCAAAGTAATAATTATGTTCAATATAATACGCACCGCGCGACAAACATTTACAGACTGAACGTGATTGAACTCCATTTGCTGTAAAACATGGGAATGTGGTCATCGATGGCTGGGGTGAACTCCAGTGACACGTGTATGTCAATTATAGCAGACGTCACATTGAGATATCTATTATATAATGCGCCTAAGCGCGTCCGAAGTCGCTATGCCCCGCAACTCTTGATTTTTTCGTTCTTTTTTATTGGAAAATATAGAAATAAAATAATAAAGATGTTGGTTTTGAGATTAACAGAGCGTGTGGTGTAGCGCGCCGTAAATTAATATATAATGTGACGTCATGGATCTTTTATTATATCAAATTGGGAAAAGGAAACAATGTAAAAAGAACAATGATTAATACTTTTTTTGTTGATAATTGGAGTGTGTGAGTGAATAAGAATGTGCGCGAGTGTGTTCATGGGAGTGTGTGTGGGTCTGTGTGTACGTCTGTGTGTGCGTGTGAGTGTGTGTTTGTATTAGTTGTGAACTAACGATTGATTTAATAGACAGCTAAAAGTGACATTAAAGATTAAAAAGAACTTACCAGGACTTTCCTAGAAGAAAATGGTTTATGTATAGTTAAAATATAGTACTGGACTACTAAATATTCCGTTAATTTTATGAACAAAACATTCCGCCAATGCGTGCTTCGTATTAAGCGCTTAAATAAATGTCAGTTTTCTTTTAAAGTCTATAGACTTACTTTTTAAAAATAAAATCCCTTCAGGGGCCGTCTATAAAGTACGTAACGCTTCAGAGGGGGTGAGGGGGTGTAAGAAAGTGTGACAGTTTGTGACAGGGGGNGGGGAGGGGGGGGTAAAATGGTCAAAAATAGCGTGACGTACTTTATTAACGGCCCCGACTTAGTAAAATGTTATGTATTAAGACAAAAAAATAATAATTTATTTTATAAGTTGAAAAAACTTACAATGCAAAATAATAATAATAATAATTATTATTATTTTTAAATCTTAAATCTAAATACGAAGAAAAATAATCCGTTTATCCTAGAGAAACTAATATCTGCAAATTTAGTAAATTGTTATTTTTCTAAAACAGAGCGGGAAGCGATTATGAATGACATAATTATCAAACTTACAAGTTAATTTAAGTTTTTATACATCTACGTATACAATCGGATGGAGACAAATTTTGTACGGGCTTATAAAAACATCAAAATTACATAAAATTAAATTTCTAAATGGAAAAATGTACACGGAACAGCATTTGAAGCATTTAATAAGTGATTTGTCATAAAAACAATTGCAAATATTTGCTACGTGCAAGATATTTGTTACCTTATGTGCTTACCTAGTACAAATGAGTGTTTTGAATCGATTTCTCTATGAGCTGACATCAAGAAAAGGTGTATTGGAAGTAATCGATCAGGGATTTAATTAAGAAAATGGAATATGTATAGGTGTTAAATACACTGGTTGAAGAGTGGGGCTAATAAGTATTGCCGAACCTGGGTGGCAACAACACTATTTCTTAGCAACTGATATATTCTATTTGCAAAGATTAAACTAAACAATCAGGGTAAATTTAAGCCCAAACTTTGCGATTTTACGTCTGTCTTAAAAAAAAACAAACAATATCCCAAATCCCCTATACCGAAAGCATCAATTTTCACTTACGTATTATGTAGCTCAAAAAAAGAATACACTCATTTTCCTGAATATAGGTCATTTATAAACAGTAAAGGAGTGGATGTTGTGGATTAACGGGTAGACAAACAATAAAGCTTCTCTTAAAAAAATAATAACAACATAAATAAATAAATAAAAAACAACACATGTGGAATATTTCTAGAATAATCTGATTGCATGGTACCTGCTTCGGTTAATAACTGTAGAGTTGTCTATTGGTGTAAGTGTGTGAGTGTGTTGGGGGGTATATGGGTGAGTCTATGTGTTTTTGTTATTTCTATGTCTTCTGATGTTGAGCCTCTAACAAGACTACCAGTATTTATCTTCCAAAACAATTCATATTTGTTTGAATTTACGTCCAGACTGTGTTTTCTTTACTGTAAGATATTATAAATTGTTGGCATCAGAATACATTACATTGCAAGGTGGTTTAATTTTTTGTTGTTGATAAATCAGTCAAATTTATGCAAGCGAATAAAAACATAAAATCCATAGAATTAAATTTATAAATAGAAAATGTACACAGAACAGTATTTGATACAAGAAACAAGGGATTAGTAAATGTAGCAATAAAAGTGTTTGTGAGGTTGAACATTTATTTAACCAGCTGCTTAAATAGTTTACGTGATTTTTTTCTGGAAAGATTGCTACATAAAACTGCTCCAAAGGAATAAATGGATAATAAAAAGTTCGGTACTGTTAGAGATGAAAAAGAATTAAATGTATTGTGTAGCATATGGCTAATAAATAAAACGGTTATGTTTATATTAAGTTGTAAAGTTCTTACTTTTTTTAAAAAACACTTTTTAGTGCTGTCGGGGTTAATCAATAATATCCTGAATTGCATAAAAACTTTAGCATAGTAACCGCCATATACTTTTTGCGTAACTTAAACTAAACTAGCAGGGCAAATTTTAAGCACAAACCTTACGATTCAAAGTGTTTTTGCTAGACAAATAAACTCCATATTTACCTATTTTCGGCATTAATATTCACATAATTAATATTAAAAGTTTAAATAATATCCTATTCATTTGACTAAGGTCATGCTTAGTCTGGAAATAGAACGAATGTTTTTGAACAGCTTTTCCCATAATCAATGTAATACTAATAACAGGTATTTATGCAGGTAACGAATGAAGAAACAACCATTAAAAAACTTGGGTAAATTTCTAGCACAATGCGGTTGCATCGCAAACGCTTCGTGTAAAACTGTAGGCTACTGTTCTTTAAAATGTAAAAATATCCAGTGTAAAGAAATGTCACGGGTATTACGACTTATATATAGGATCTTGCATCAGAACATGGGTGTTCGGTCAAAAAAGCTCACTATAAACAACTCATTTTACGACAAGCTGTTTTGAAATTTTTTTAGATCAATATTATACACCAGGAATACACATTCGTATAAAGAATGACTTTTTTATGTCAAGGACGTATCATGTGGTTTACTAAATGGCAGTTTTCTTTACTCTCTAACCTTACTTTTTTTTAAAGTTGTTATTTAACACCATTCTGTTTTAAAATCAAATCCCTACATAGTAAAATGTTTTATATAAAGACAATAAAAATAAGTCATTTTATAAGCCCAAAAAATCCGCAATAATAATAATAATAACAAAAAAGCTTATATGTAAATAAAAAGATAAATAATCCGATTCTCTTAAACGTACAAGTATCCGATAATTTGGTGAATTGTTACTATTATTTTAAAAAAAAAAGAGCGGAAGACATTACGAATGATATAAAATTTATTAGAAGATCAATATCTATGTCTTATTTTTTAAAGCAACATTGTTTTTTTTATTATTATATATGTGAAAAGAAAATATGTCTTTTAAACAAATAAACCATATTTTTCACGCTTTCCAAGCCTTAATTTTCACAAATATTAACTGGCTCAAAATAATATCCTTTTAGTCTTGAACTATTCATGCTTAGACTATGAAAAGGAAGATGCGTCTTTCGAGAGGTTTTTCCTATAACCAAAGGAATCACTTTGATAGACACTGCTTTCATTTTGTGATTCATTTGAAAATAAATTAAGCTTTGCCCATTAGAGTTTTAAAACTGTTAAAGAAATTCGTTATTCTGGTACAGTATACAGAGAAAAGTATGCGTTATTAAAGCAAAAATACAAAAATGAATGGGTAATTTTCAAATTCATCATACTTTCTATTGTCTCTAATACAAATATCGTGACTATTATGGAGAATTGGTTTTTATGTATTACTAGATATATACAAATATCGTGATTCTATTAAACTCATCACTAAATTTGTATAGGAATTTGAGGCTCAAAAACGAAATATATTTATTTTTATTGTGCCCACACCGCAGCATAGCACGGGTATATTGCTCGTTTAGATATAAACTAAAAATGCATTAATTTAATTACGTTACATTCGATCGATCGGAAACTTTGACACAATGCATTGTTAAGTGTCACAAAACAATGCGCAAATTTTCAGCTCGATAGGATCACAGGAAGTGGGTCATTTTTTTTAAATTTTTTTTTACTTTCTCTTCTCCGCTCGCACACGACAAGAACGGTGAAATTAATGTAAGGGATTTAAAAAGAAATTATAAAATGATTCTAAACTGAAGTGTTTAAAAACTTATGAGTTTGTCTTTTTTTCCATAATTGTACTCACTATGATGACACACATAAATACAGGCAAACAGATGTAGATGCAATAAAATTTTTATACAATACAACAATATTGGAAATAAAAATGTGCAACTTGACAGACAATAGAAAGATACGAACCAAAATAAATTTAAAATGTATATTTTTTAAAAATCAGGCAATTCAAAACAAAAAACATACAATATAAATATGATGGTTGTACTCATAAAACATACAATATAAATATGATGGTTATACTCATAAAACATACAATATAAATATGATGGTTGTACTAATAAAACATACAATATAAATATGATGGTTATACTCATAAAACATACAATATAAATATGATGGTTGTACTCATAAAACATAAAATATAAATATGATGGTTGTACTCATAAAACAACCAAGCAAATGTCTGTATTGACTTTCATAAAACAAATATAATAACAATTAAATATACAGAAAGTACAAATGCAGAGAAAAATAGAAATATACAGGCAGACCAAATATACAGACAAGAAAAATATACAGACAAGACAAATATAGAGACAAGAAAATTATACAGACAAAACAAATATACAGACAAGAAAAATTTACAGAAAGGACAAATATACAGACAAGACAAATATAGAGACAAGACAACTATACAGACAAGACAAATATACAGACAGTACAAATATACAGACAAGACAAATATGCAGACGATAGAAATATATAATCAAAATGTACATACAGACAATACTATTATACAGACTACACAATTTAACAGAGAACACAAGTATACACTTAGGCCGTGGAATAGTTTCAGAAAAAACAAATTATTCACTTCAATTAAAAAATAATAAAAAATGTTAATTAATCATAATAATAAATTCTACAATTTTAACGTTTGAATTTGATCACGTTTATTTCAAACAAACAATATTCTGGTCGAACTAGAACTACAGATTGGGATGTCGTCATGTTTTATTTGTCGTCTGAGTCCTTGTTGGATCATGTCCATAGTACATCCATTTGTCGTCTGAGTCAGATCATGTCCATAGTACACCCATTTGTCGTCTGAGTCAGATCATGTCCATAGTACACCCATTTGTCGTCTGAGTCCTTGTTGTATCATGTCCATAGTACACCCATTTGTCGTCTGAGTCCTTGTTGGATCATGTCCATAGTACACCCATTTGTCTTCTGAGTCCTTGTTGTATCATGTCCATAGTACACCCATTTGTCGTCTGAGTCCTTGTTGGATCATGTCCATAGTACACCCATTTGTCGTCTGAGTCCTTGTTGTATCATGTCCATAGTACGCCCATTTGTCGTCTGAGTGCTTGTTGTATCATGTCCATAGTGCACCCATTTGTCGTCTGAGTCCTTGTTGGATCATGTCCATAGTACATCCATTTGTCGTCTGAGTCCTTGTTGGATCATGTCCATAGTACACCCATTTGTCGTCTGAGTCGGATAATGTCCTTGGTACACACATTTGTCGTCTGAGTCCTTGTTGGATCATGTCCATAGTACATCCATTTGTCGTCTGAGTCCTTGTTGGATCATGA
>MUZC01000228.1:71864-94287 GCA_002072015.1 Radix auricularia | reverse complement strand
AAAAAAAAAAAAAAAAAAAAACTAATTCTTTTGCACGCCTTCGCACCACTCTTGAATGCTTGAAAAATGATGTATTCGACTTCCGGCAATGGCGGCCGTTCCCTGCGCCAGTGTTACCTCTCGATTCGCAAAGTTTTTTTGTAGTTTTAACGGGGTTTTTTAACGGATCGAGTAACTGAGTGTTGATGCACAAATGGCAGGTCAGGACATACAAAAAACATATATACCTCATGGGTCTAGGACTTATGGATGCTGAGATCAAAGGTGATGACGGACGGACGGACGGACGGACAAAACGGGTGCAATAGCGCATTCGACTTCTCGAAAATGCGCTAAAAATAAAATTTACCCCCCCCCCCAGAATATTGCAGATGTTTATTTCTTTAAAAGTATGGTGGGGATAGGATTGGAGACATATGTTAGTGGGGGGGGGCTAGATAAAAGAAATTGGCGCGTCTCAATCGGTAACAACGATGAGCGGCGTATTTCAATGCCAAGTTCATTTCTAGCCATTCCTAGTTATCGCTCTTGTGTCCCATTTTGTGTCATACTGAGTGGACGGACCCACCCCCACCATTTATTTTTGTTATTATAGTGAAAATCATTCAACGATTGAAATATTTTTTTAAAAGTTTTTGGTGGGGGATAGGAGTGGAGACACATGTGTGTCGTTTGGTGGGGGATAGGAGTGGAGACACGTGTGAGTCGTTGGGATGGGGGATTAGATAAACAACACTGGCTCGCTCAATCGGTAACTAAGATGTGCGGCGTATTTCAAAGCCAATGCGAAGGTCATCTCTAGCCCTTCCTAGTTAATAGTAGTTATCGGCGTTGTGTTCTATTTTACTTACTGGAACAATTCAAGGAACTAAAATCTTTTTTTAAAATTATTTTTGTTTCATGTTCCTGGTAAAAAAAAAAAAATCTATCAAATTACGTTGTAGTTTGTCGGGACCGTGTTTTATTTCCTTTTAATTTTTATTTCATTTTAAGCATTTTCATGATGGTACGTTTTTCACAGTATTTATTTCAAACGATAAGTTTTAATTTGATAAATTATTCGCGAGCCGAAATTTGAACTCAGAAGAGCCACAGTTTAAACACTGGTGGTAAAGATATTGCAGTAACATTTTCACGGGTACCCGGGCGCCATTTTACTACCCGGGTAATTGCTCGGCAACGAGTACCCGGGTCTCAGGTACCCGTTGACAGGCCTACCCACAACTCAAATGACCATGAACTATTCCCGTTCACACTTACCTAAACTATTTACACCAACGTCACATAAATTTCAAGAATTTCATGCGCAGCTTAATCGTTTGTTTGTTTTTTCCGTTTTTTTTTTAAAAATTTTTTTACAACTAGACCTATAGCACAGCAAACGAAATAAGTGTAAAATATTTAAGCCATAAGATGTTTCTGTTAACACAACTATAGACGCAAGTTGCTGTCGTTTACACGGCTCCCGACGCATGCGCGTCAACAGTCCACCAACTAGAACGCCAAACGTCGTCACCAGGGAAGACAATAAATAAAGATCAGCATGGGAGGGAGGGGGGGTACAACACGTGTGGACCAGGGTCGTGCACTGGCTCTGGTCTCCACTTGGACAGCTGTACGTATCCCGGGCTGGGAGCATTGGCAGGGGGGTGAGGGTAATGGGGTGAGGGTAATGGGGTGAGGGTAATGGGGTGGGGGTATCAGCTGGGTGGGAGTTTGAGAAGGGGGGGCATGTCTTTGTGAAGAGTTCTTTTAAGGTCGCAAGATATGCAATACCCGGCACAGTTCCTACACACGGGTCGGTCAATACCCGGCCTGACCAGCTGACCTTCTGTTTGGCGTCCAGAGGTTCCTGACAGCTGGGTCAGTTTTTACCTGCCACAAATACACCGGTGCCGGTGCTTCAGAATAAATCCTTAACTACCCACCCGTAGGGTTTATTAAACCTCTCTCTTGGTTGTGTCCCTTGATATTAAACCTCTCTGTTGGTTGTGTCCCTTGACATTAAACCTCTCTGTTGGTTGTGTCCCTTGATATTAAACCTCTCTGTTGGTTGTGTCCCTTGATATTAAACCTCTTTGTTGGTTGTGTCCCTTGATATTAAACCTCTTTGTTGGTTGTGTCCCTTGATATTAAACCTCTCTTTGTTTGTGTCCCCTGATATTAAACCTTAACTTTTGTTGTGTCCCCTGTCCTGATTTAAAACAAATGTTCCCCTACCCAGTAAAACAAATGTTCCCCTACCCAGTAAAAAAATATGTTCCCCTACCCAGTAAAAAAAATATGTTCCCCTACCCAGTAAAACAAATGTTCCCCTACCCAGTAAAACAAATGTTCCCCTACCCAGTAAAACAAATGTCTCCACCAAAGTATACCCCCCCCCAGTCCCCTGAAATCCCACCTACAATTCAACACAATGCGATCACACAAAAACACTAATGTTTACTTTTAGACTGTTCATGGTTGTGGTGTAGCTTATAGATATGAGAAGGGTGAGGACAACACAATTCGACACCATTTCAAATGCGTGTCAAATATTATTTAAAAAATACATTTATACTAGATGCCCGCGGCGTAGCATACGCCGCAGAGATGCTCATAAATATTTCAAAGAAGGCGGGATGTGAACAGACACAAATTACATAACGACGAAATCAGAACAAAGCGAATGAGCCTTGTGGGCGGGGATAACTGCCGACGCATTGTTGTTCTGAAACACGTGCTCTGCGGTTAGCTACTTGTCATACCCACACCCTGCAACACCCTAGTTTGCCAAACATAATGTAATAGCCGACCCGCGTCGTAGTATACGCCGCTAATGATTTAGTGAATTCTTGAAAAACACATTTGTCCAAATGGGGTGGGTTTGGGCAAACGACTGTGAGTAAATGAAAAGAAAGAACTCTGGAGAGAGCAACATACAATTGTTGTATACAACAAAAGTCACTGTTGAGGAGAGTGTGTGACTACTTTTCTGTCACTGAGCACAACGGAGAGCACGAAGTTATTATGCCAATGTCGAGAAACAAAGCTTACAGCCGTGTTGCGGAGTCATGCAGGGTTTAAAACTCAATAAATAATATTCACTGACAAATATAAAAACTATAAACAAATTTACGGACAAAAACAAAATTTTACGGACCCAATTAACATAAAATGTTGACCTTAAAACAAACGCATATGAAGCATAATCCAAGCATTGTAGCTTTAAAAAAGGAAAGTACACATATGAGCACGTCTTTATTACCTTACTCATATTCTATAACGTAAGTTTATTGTATGACATTCATCATCATTGACAGTGTTTAATTCCTTCTGCTTATGATCATACATCGAAACATTTACACTGTCGATCATTGTGGGAGTAATTTTTTCCAGGTAAATTTCTTAGAGTCAATAAACTTTCCAACATTGGAGAAGACTATTTGTTTATCAAGTTGATTTTCAAGAAACTATCAGCAGAAAAAAAATCGCGTTCTACTTCTGCTGTTCCATGTGCAAGCGCCAGCATTGTTTGTGCAAACTTCAAAAGTAGCGGAAATCTATAGTCTACTCTTTGTTTTTGAAATTTCTAGTCATTAGTCCAATTTGATGCGAGAAAGCAATATAATCTCAGTCTGCCTTGACATTGCTTAAATCCGAAACTTGGTAATCAATAAAATTGGCCTCTAAACAATCAAAATCAGCTGGAAACACATTTTTTTTAGAAAAAGCTGGGCCAGTTCCAAAATTTCCGACAGTTCCACCGATATTCTGTTAGTTGGTTTTACCATTCTGTTGCTAATAGGCTTTCTTTTCTTAATTGCACTGACTGCATTGGTATAAAATGCAAGAACAGCAACATAAAACTTTTCAACGGTCGATGGATCATCTACTTTTTACAGCTGTAGTTAAGTTTGATAATCAATGAATATTTTATGGCGTGATTTAAAGTTTGTACTTTCCTAGCTGTCCAGAAAGCTCTTACAGTTTATCAATAGAGCACGGGATGTCACTAAAATAATTTCAACATTAAAATTTGAATCAAGAATCACAAACATGATTTTTATGATTTTTTAAACGTTGAGATTCCACATTTTGTCATTTTTTTTAATAAATGAACATCTTAAAAATTTATATGGCATTTTACGGACAGGCAAAGTTAAGACAAATATTTACGCACTGTTCATAAATTTACGGACGGTAGGCAACCCTGAAGTCGTGTTCCAAAAGAAAGTGTGATATGAACGGGCACAAACACATTTTTTTTTTAATTAAAAAAAGTAATGTCTTAGCTGGGGCTTTACCTACGACCTTCCGCGAGTTACGCGAATTTAATAACCATATTTACTACGAAATACATTTTATTTTGTTGTTCTGAAAAAACATAGTCATTGACCTCAATTCAACGATGACCCCCCACGCTGTGCTCTAACTTTTCTTTCAATCTGATTGGTCGGTGGGGTCCGGTGTCCGGCATGGTTGGACCATGATGAGAATTATATTGATAGACAGATATGTAATTGATTTTGATTTAACTTTTACAAACGCTTTTCACCCAAAATGAAAGGGCAACAATGTGTTGTGTTTCTCATCACTTGTGAACAAAGACAATTGTTTGGTTGAAAACGACAGCTTAATACAACCCTCATATAGACATAAAGATAAAAACACCTTTCTTATTCCATATGCAAGAACAAACACATACAAGTTTTCTTTCTTTCCGTCCGGTATTCGGGCGTGGAATGGGTTGCCTGAAGAAAGCAGGAAAGCCAACACTTTATCATCATTTAAAACTCTAGTAAGAATACAGGACTAAAGACAAGCCATAGAAATACGTAGGACGCAATAATCTTCTGTACAGAAGGAGCGTCTGTAACATATAAGATAAGAGAGCTTCTTTTGTGAATGAGAAATTACCAGCACGAGAGTGAACAAACAACCAGAGTGGGCATGTCTCGATACAAATGAAGGTCATGCTCGCGTCTGGCTTGCTCAACTTTCTGGCGAATTTGTTTATATAATTCAACCAGATTTCAAATTTTTCTAGCGTAACACAACAGATTGCAGTTGGTGACTTTATTTAGATGGATTTTGAAAAGTAATTTCTATATTAGATCCAAATAATTCCATACTTTTTTGACTGATAACACAAATTCCAATAAAACTATTTACTCCCCAATGAAGTTCACGAAGTCTTATTACCAGCAATCAGCAACCAGTAACCAGCGTCTTAATTCAAACCAGATTTAAAGAAATTTGGTAGCTAACAGGCTTCTACCCGCTTCTACTCAGAGTCATACGATTTAATATTTCTAACAATTATGAGTCTAGATTCAGAGTATTTCTATTAATAAAATTTACTCATTTAATTATGTATTAATTATAAAACTAAAATTTCTTAACTTATGGATAGGGTTAAAACAACTGAAATGTTAAAATCATTTAATGCCAACAATATTTTCTAACCAAGAAATCACCAAAGCAATTTTGTTATTGCGAGTTCGTTCGTTCGTGGTACAAAGTGCTTCAATGAATCTTACATTCTGCACGTTTGCACGTCTTGCTACCCCTCTCAGTTACTACAGGTCTGGCCAGCCCTGGTCTAGTGGCTCTCAGTTACTACAGGTCTGGCCAGCCCTGGTCTAGTGGCTCTCAGTTACTTCAAGTCTTGCCACCCCTGGTCAATTGGCTCTCAGTTACTTCAGGTCTGGCCACCCCTGGTCTAGTGGCTCTCAGTTACTACATGTCTGGCCACCCCTGGTCTAGTGGCTCTCAGTTACTACAGGTCTGGCCACCCCTTGTCCAGTGGCTCTCAGTTAATTCAAGGTTGGCCACCCTTGTTCTAGTGGCTCTCAGTTAATTCAAGGTTGGCCACCCCTTGTTCTAGTGGCTCTCAGTAACTACAGGTCTGGCCACCCTTGTTCTAGTGGCTCTCAGTTAATTCAAGGTTGGCCACCCTTGGTCTAGTGGCCACTGCCTTAAATCCAGAAACTAAACCTGAATAGCACCCCCCTCGACCTTTTTTTTTAAGCCCCACACGTCTATGGGGCTTTGAGCTATATCCCTAACAATGACGGGATACTGATATTGATCCCCTGAAGATTTTTTTTACCAAATTTCCCTGGTATCGCTATATTAAATGATTTGAATTTCAAATGAGTTGGTCTGTGTCAAAAGACAGGTCTTCGGTGACACCGTGACAATAGCCCTAAACGTCGGTGCTGTGAAATATTTGCCTTCTTTATCTTCAAGTCTTTTCTTTTTCTCAACTAGTTCCAAGATGTTGGGAATTTTCAAATAATATTTCATCAGTGTGGAGAAGGTTTCACCGTAAATTTATGAACTTCTAGCAGTCACAGTGACGTCACTAGGGGGTGCGTTGGGGGCGGGCCGCCCCGGGTGACACCATCAGGGGGGTGACATCAGACCGTAAAATTCTATATTTTCCTGTTATTTGGCGCTGGAAAACTTGGAGGAGTTCTATGGGTTAAATCATGAGGGGGTTGACACCATGAGCTGCCGCCCCGGGTGACACCATGAGCTACCGCCCCGGGTGACACCAACCATAGAGAAGCCTCTGATCAGTCATGTCTTGTACATTGTTGTTCTAATAATTCAAATACAACCACATATGTTGTATGGTAGATTACTGCTTAAGCTTACACATACAACCACATATCTTGTATGGTAGATTACTGTTGAAGCTTACACATACAACCACATATCTTATATGGTAGATTACTGTTGAAGCTTACACATACAACAAAATGTCTAATTTATTAAATATATCAGAATTTTTAAAACAAAAACATTTATTTTTTAAAAATCTGTAATATATACATTTCTTTACTCAGGAGTTTTTCTCACCTAGAACATTGTTTTCCCTTTAAAACTCACCCGCTGTTTTATAGGTACTAAGTAAAGTTAACGAACACTTCAGACGAAATTGACGGCAACCGCCGTTATTTAAAAAATAAAAAAAACGTTTCTATTGGCGGTGACCCCACAACACTAGATAATTTAAAGTAGTCATTTAAAGTATTTGTCACAGCAGCAATAAGAAAATTAGCTACGCCATCATCTCAGAATGGCAATAGATCCTTATCTCAGAATGGCAATAGATCCTCATCTCAGAATGGCAATAGATCCTCATCTCAGAATGGCAATAGATCCTCATCTCAGAATGGCAATAGATCCTCATCTCAGAAAGGCAATAGATCCTCATCTCAGAATGGCAATAGATCCTCATCTCAGAATGGCAATAGATCCTCATCTCAGAATGGCAATAGAGCCTCATCTCAGAATGGCAATAGATCCTTATCTCAGAATGGCAATAGATCCTTATCTCAGAAAGGCAATAGATCCTCATCTCAGAATGGCAATAGATCCTTATCTCAGAATGGCAATAGATCCTTATCTCAGAGCGGCAATAAACTCAATTACAAATATTTTAATGGTATTGCAGTTTAAAAAAAAAAAAAAGATTTAAAGAAACTTATTTAAAACGCTTGCAATAAAACTTGCGTTCGTTTTAAGACTATAAAAAGATTTCCAATATGACGTATTATAATAAATAATGCACCGGAAGCGCTTATTTTTAAAAAAAAATCCTTTATATTAACTCGTGGTGTCTGAGTCGGTAGTATAGACGGGAGACATGACATTGTTAATGACAGTCGGTAGTATAGACGGGAGACATGACATTGTTAATGACAGTCGGTAGTATAGACAGGAGACATGACATTGTTAATGACAGTCGGTAGTATAGACATGATTTAATCGTGGGGTGAAGACAAGTCATCGTGGTAAAGAAGTACACGTGTCGGGAAGTGGAGTTATAATTAGAAGGGGAAACTTGGAGCGTCGTACAATGAAAAACAAGCAACGTATATCACTGACTGAACTTAGAATAAAGAGGAGGCAAATATCACCCAGCCTCCTTGGATAAGACTATAATCCAGCCTCATTGGATAAGACTATAATCCAGCCTCATTGGATAAGACTATAATCCAGCCTCATTGGATACGACTATAATCCAGCCTCATCGGATAAGACTATGGGGGCCGCAGTGGTCGAGTGGCAAGCGCGCTCGACTGTCGTTCCGATGGTCACGAGTTCGAATGGGAAGCCAAGGACCTGTTCCCGGGGCCCAGGGCGTCCCCGAGTCCCACCCAGCTCCAAATGAATAGCGGCGGGGCAATGCGTGGAACCCTTAGCCGTGGAATATGAACGCTGCATCACTTGCCAAAAAAAACTGCTGCCTCCCAGATGGTCTTGGCTGATCAAAGGCTATGGAAGCAAATCCAGAAAATACAGCAGGCTGAAGTCGGGCCAATTGGCGCAAAACTCGTGGCACGCAAAACTCAATATTCAATTTTGAGAACGAAGAAGAAGAAGAAGGATAAGACTATAATCCAGCCTCATTGGATAAGACTATAATCCAGCCTCATTGGATAAGACTATAATCCAGCCTAATTGGATAAGACTATAACCCAGCCTTATGAATGTAACCCATTCATTTATTACATTACCAGCCGCTGTTCTCTTCATTTAGAAATAGTCAACGACAGGTTCTGTAATCGCTGTAAATTAAATTATTTTGTATTGATGAGTTTCGAAGTGTACCTGCGGACTCACTCTGAAAGATCAGGGACGTTGTTAAGTCTTTGAATTTTTTTGATTGGGTTGGAATCTGGAAACGTGTGATCATAATTCAGTGATAACAAGAGTCTAGAAGAAGTACATAATTTACCTCAAGTAATTCACTACGTTTATAGTTCAGCGTATACAGAAAATACAAAAATGCAGAGTAGACAAATACAAATTTACATTTACGACGGTGAACCGTTTCACAAAACCAAATTATTCCGCCAATGAAATTTAAAACTATGTTCTCCGTTTCAATGTTTCAAATAGCTCATCTTTACTTATAGGCATTATTGACACACATTCTTCCCCAACATAAACTACAATTTGCATTTCACCACGTTTTGTTGGTCGCCCAAGTTTTTATTTGATAATGGCCTTTGTGCTCTCGTTGTTTCTGTGCTATAATATTCAAACTAATCACCTTCATCGGTCGGTGCTAAATGACCTCGACATGTTGATCAATACATGACGTTACCAAACACACGTCACAGAGAGTAAACAAGGAAGATGGGTTGGGGAAGGGGGGGTTTAAGTCCTGCATCCTAACCCTGAAAAATACAACAAAACATGGGACACGGTGGTCGAGTGGCAGCGTACCGATGGTCACGAGTTCAAATCCATGCGAATGCAAGGATTTGTTCTCGGGGTGAAGGGCGCCCCCGAGTCAACCAGCTGCAAATTGGCACATAACACTAGTTAGGCGGCAGGATAATGCGTGGAAACATCATAGCCGTGGCCTGTGAACGGTACATCACTTGCCAACAGATCATCTCTCATGGTCTGTGGACGCAATTATATTCTGCATAGAAGGAGCGTCTGTATATCTAAGATAAGATAAAATAATTGAACTCGCGACCCCCAGGACAACTAACTCTATTGGTACAAAGAGAAAAAAAAGACTTTTTCCCTGCTTTCAACGGAACAACTTAGCTGAACAAACGATGGCGCCTTACAAAAAAACTTCAAACATGGTCCAAACTTGAGACCGCATGGTCCAAACTTGAGACCGCATGGTCCAATAATCTCGTTGAAAAGGCAAAAAAACGCAAATTAAATGGCATGTATAAACTCTTTATTCTAGTCTAATACTTCAAGTTTCAAATATTCCATCACATCACCAAACTAAAGAATATGGGAAGGGAATCGAAACAAGAAAACTCGAATGTGGCTGGAAGAAAAAAACGCGAGTTCCCCTTCTCCTAAAAATACCCGACAAAATGTATTTCTTAATGTCAATATCAGCACATATCTATGTACGCAAGGCATATCAGCACACCTCTATGTACACAAGGTATATCAGCACATCTCTATGTACACAAGGTATATCAGCACATCTATATGTACACAAGGCATATCAGCACATCTCTATGTACACAAGGCATATCAGCACATCTCTATGTACACAAGGCATATCAGCACATCTCTATGTAGACAAGGCATATCAGCACATCTCTATGTACACGAGGTATATCATCACATCTATATGTACGCAAGGTATATCAGCACATCTCTATGTACACGAGGTATATCAGCACATCTCTATGTACACAAGGCATATCAGCACATCTCTATGTACACAAGGTATATCAGCACATCTCTATGTACACAATCACAAGGTATATCAGCACATCTCTATGTACACAAGGCATATTAGCACATCTCTATGTACACAAGGTATATCAGCACATTTCTATGTACACAAGGCATATCAGCCATCTGATGTGCTGTTTTTAGTCTAAAGAATCCTTTTTCATTGCATTATCTTTTCTTGAGAATCCTTCCATCCAATGAACTCAAAACGTCATCTTTTGGTGAACCGAATCCTGATCCACCCTCACCCCACCCCGTGTGACCCAATATATGTCCATCACCTCCCCCCCCCTCACTGACCCAAATCGCCACAAACTATTCCCGTACACACTTACCTTAACTCTTCCTTCAAACGTTATATCGTTTTCCCTTAGACTCATGAATTTTCTAAACAGCTTGATAGCCTATGTATTTTTTTTAAAGATATATTAATTTATTTTTTTTTAAATTTAGCACAACAAATACAAATAGAATCTATGAGACATATGATGTTACCGTATCCACCACACCTAGTGCTCACGTCTCAACAGTCCACCACCAACAATAAAGTCTTTTACCTGCACGAGGAATGATACAAAACAAAGAGCGGTTTGGGTTTGAATACACGCCATCCAGAGCGGTCTGCACGATAATTCTTGGGGTTCACTTGGACAGTTGTACGTAAACCTGGGTTGGGGGAGGGGATGGAATCATTGGGTGAGGCTTGGCTGGGTGGGAGTTCGGGGCGGGGACACGTCTCTGTCCTGTTAAGTCTCTTGCAGTGGTTCAAGGATACGCAATGTCCTGCTGCACACGCGCCGTTCAACACACACTCAAGCCAGGTGTTGTGTGGCGTTGCCAGGTTGCCGATGGTTAGTTTCGTCACAGTAATGACAGGTCATCGTGTACCTGGTCAGATAGACGGAGCATGCCACAGACGCAGTGGACGTGTTTGTTGACCAACGAACAGACACAATAAATGTGCTGCTATTTGATCAATGGCGGACTCAGTTATTTGCTAGTTGGTTTCTGGGACGTGTTGTCTTTCTCTAGACTGAAAAGTGACGTTTTTGGTGGGTTGGGGGGGGAGGGGGATAAATGTTAGACCTTTGGAATGTCCATTATTAGTCAACAGTAGCCAAAAAATTATTTCTGCATTTTAGGCTGGTTTGAAAATATGCTCCTTTGAAAACTATTTTGTTTAACCTTATCATTAAATTAATTATAATATTTGATATATTAGCATGCGTGTGGACGGCGATGTATGCGTGTGGACGGTGATGTATGGCGTATGCGTGTGGACGGTGATGTATGGCGTATGCGTGTGGACGGTAATGTATGCGTGTGGAGATGATGTATGCGTGTGGACGGCGATGCATGCTTGTGTCCCCTGTAACATATAAATTAAAAAATCATGTTAAGCCTGGTCCCTATTGGAATTCAGGACGTGTTAGCGCATTTTCGTATTATGTATCAGTACTTATGTTAGATATCAGCATTATGTAGTTATCAGTAATTGTGTTTAGATTTTAGACATATTTTTATGAATTTTCTTGTGTAATGAATATACCTGACATTTTTTTTATTTAAAAGTCATTTCTTTACATTTTAAAAAAAATTATTTTCTCTTTAATCTAACTACAAGTCACCACAAATGATGACGTAAAACTCTCTAAACTTTTACACATATTCTAATGACGTCAACTAAAAAAAAAAACGAATTCTTTTGCACGATTTCGCCCCACTCTTCAATGCTTGAAAAACTATGTATTCGACTTCCGGCAATGGCGGCCGTTCCCTGCGCTAGTGTTTCCTCTGGATTCGAAATATTTTTTGGTAGTTTTAACGGGGTTTTTTAACGGATCGAGTAACTGCGTGTTGATGCACAAATGGCAGGTCAGGACATACAAAAAACATATATACCTCATGGGTCTAGGACTTATGGATGCTGAGATCAAGGGTGATGACAGACGGACGGACGGACGGACAAAACGGGTGCAATAGCGCATTCGACTTCTCGAAAATGCGCTAAAAATATGTAGCAATTCAGGATCTTAAAACAACAAAAGATTTAGAGTGATACCTGCCACGAATGGCATCATAAAACATTACAGCTTATGAACACACCAAACTACATAGCACAAGGGAAGAAATATGCTCCTTGGCATTGCATACAGTAGTCTATGCTATGGCGGATTAAGTGGGGGGCTGAACGGGCTAAAGCTACGGGCCCCCGACGGTTTGGGGGCCCCCAAACTTTTTATAGTTTATAATAAAAGTGTACAAATGTTTGCACGAACCCTTGGAAATATAATAAATAAAATAAATTAATAAATATTATCTCTACAACTGGATATAGTTGCCTCCCTTAGAGAACATAGTTTAAATCGTGGTTTATATTTTTAAAATTTCCCCGTTGTGACGAGCTCCGCTGGCCGTGTGGCGAGAGCAATGGCTTGTGATGCCGGCGGTACCGGGTTCGATTCCCAGCAGTGGAATTTAAAGTTTTTGTTTTCACACTGAATTGTAACATACCGGCGAACACTTCAAACAGATACTTCTTCGTGTTCGTTTTTTTTCTCATTATTAATATTTAGTTACAGTCTTATATTAGCTGTTAACAATCAATTTAAGGGACGCTGGCTGGATACGGCCCCCGTTTGATTGCAGCCAGGGGCCCCGTGCAGTCTTAATCCGCCCCTGAGCCTATGTATTACACCAATTCAGTCCACGAGTGTTTAGGTCTATTGGCCTGAACACCACAAATTGTTACATCATCATTGTCGTAATATAAATACCTAAAACATACAGAAGCGATTGGCTTGGATAAAACCTGCCACAAAAAGCTTTTAAAATAACTATAAAAAAATCGAATAACACTAATAATCACAATACTGATAAAACAATAATAAACAGAATACTGATAAAACAATAATAAACAGAATACTGATAAAACAATAATAAACAGATTACTGATAAAACAATAATAAACAGATTACTGATAAAACAAGGATAATCAGAATACTGATAAAACACTAATAATCAGAATACTGATAAAACAATGATAATCAGAATACTGATAAAACAATAATAATCAGAATACTGATAATACAATAATAATTAACTTTTTTTTAAAAATCAAAAATGATATGACAGATTTAGAGTTACTAATAGAAACATAAGAACCAGACAAAATGGATGGTTCCGACACTTGGGTAAACCCCAACACTTAAACCTCGGTAATTTTCTAATAACAACGACTATATTTTAAGAAAAGACACGTCAGACAATTTTGGAGGATTGCTACTTGCTATTAAGTCAACTATCGTAGCTGAAGAAATTACACCACAACCGAGTGTTAATGTATAGAAGTTTTTTTTTTTTTTTTTTTTTTATTATAAAAGTTAAACACCTAACTCAGCAACACTTATTGTAGGCAGCAGATATTCTATAGGCCACCAAATACAGATCTAGAGTATATGAAAGATCTTTGTAACACACTAATAATCATAAATTGAAAAAAATGGGGGATTTTAATCTGACGGATATAAATTTTTTTTTCGATGTACATGAAAAAAAAAGCTTAGTCGAAACCTCGAAAATGAATATGTAAACATTGTATTTTCTAAAGATAACGATAAAAACATACGGTCCATTATTAGATCAAAAAATGGAAACTACAGGCAGCGGCGTAGAGTGATTATATGCCGCCCGGGGTAGACCCAGGTTTGGCCCCCCCTTCCGTCCCCCGGAAAATTATGTTTATGCTGTAAAGAAAAGATACATTTTGTTAAAAAGAAATAAATAAGTTGGGACTATACATTTAATATAAGATATAAATTCAAGTAGACAAGCTTTCATTACTTGAAACATAATTTGAGTTTTCTTCTTTCCTATCATCACACTATCATTATTGCAGTAATGTTGTCACTCATGCCATGCTCAATAGCCCATATCAGGGGCGGATTAAGACTGCACGGGGCCCGGGCTGCAATCAAACGGGGGCCCTTTCCAGCCAGCGTCCCTTAAAATGATTGTTAACAGCTAATATAAGACTGTAACTAAATATTAATAATGAAAAAAAAAACGAACACGAAGAAGTAACTGTTTGAAGTGTTCGCCGGTATGTTACAATTGAGTGTGAAAACAAAAACTTTAAATTCCACTGCTGGGAATCGAACCCGGTACCGCTAGCATCACAAGCCGTCACTCTCGCCACACGGCCAGCGGAGCTCGTCACAACGGAGAAATTTTAAAATATTTAAACAATAATTTAAACTATGTTCTCTAAGGGAGGCAATTAAATCCAGTTGTAGAGATAATGTTTATTAATTTATTTAATTTATTATATTTCCAAGGGTTCGTGCAAACATTTGTACACTTTTATTATAAAATATAAAAAGTTTGGGGACCCCCAAACCGTCGGGGGCCCCTGGCTTTAGCTCGTTTAGATTCCCCCAACCACCCTTAATCCGCCATAGGCCCATAAAGGTCACTCTCTGTGTAGATTATTGATGGTAATTAATATTTCATAAATTTTGTATTAGATAAGCTTTCTCGCAGATGTAAGGAATATCCGACATAATATTGTTATATAAGACAAAGTAACACAAGAGCTTAAATATATTTTAAAATCTTCAATAAATCAAGTGGGCTTGAATTCATCAATAATTTTGTTTACCTCTTAGGTAAAAGTAGAATAGCTTTTGCTTGATAATGTCATGTTATATTTAAATACTCTAATTTGAAGGCAAAATTTCAAAGGTCCATTAGATTAGCCGGTGTTTGAAAATGATCTGTTTTTAGTATTTTGTAACTGGGAAAATTTAACACGAATTTCTAAAGTAAGCTGACCTACAAATTTCTAAAGTAAGCTGACTTACAAATTTCTAAAGTAAGCTGACCTACAAATTTCTAAAGTAAGCTGACCTACAAATTTCTAAAGTAAGCTGACCTACAAATTTCTAAAGTAAGCTGACCTACAAATTTCCCCCTCGTTCTTTGACTGGGAAGCTCGAAAAATGATAAGGTGGCACCGTCAAATTTTATCCAAAAAGTCCTTCGGGTATTCCATTAGATTCTCTGTCAGTGGCCTTTTCTAAGCATTTTTTAACACTACAATTTGTATATAATTTCGGGCATCATTGAACTGATAAAGAACATGTTTCCAGGGAGTAAATATTTCCAAACGTCAAATTTAAAAAAAAAATAATAATGATAAAAGAAAACTAAAAAAGTGAAACACAAATAGATTTTATTGTTGTTTGCAAACTTCCCGCGTTCTGTTCCTGTGTTTTTTAGCTTTTGGTCCGCCTCACCAAACGAGAGAACAAATTATTAACACGATGATAATGTCAAACATTCTGACAAGAAAATGTTGCCACTAATTATTTTTTTCTTTAACAATTACGTTTCCCCCCCCCCTTCTTTCTGTTCCTTTTAAATAATCCACTTGTTCATAAGTACATTTTTTAATGGATTTATTTTATGCCAGGTATTCATTCCTTTAAACGAGCAATGTTTTTAAAATCATTTTTTTTTTTTATTTTTTTTTTTTTTTTTTTTTTTTTTTTTTAAAGGAGAATAATAATCCATTTATTAAATAGGAAAAAGACACAAAAATCCAACAGCTTACACGCGTTGAAGACATTCTCGTGGTACTCGTCTCATCTCTTGTTTGGAGTGAGGCCAGTATCTTGGTTGATGAAGTTCATCTTCAAATGTTGGAGACTCTCTCAATCTCAAAAATTTCTTTATGTGCGGGCAATTTTATTTATAGCAATCACGTTCATGAATGTTGGTGATGTTGTATTGGTTGATATTAGAATTTAACGGGGGACAGCAGTTTTCGACTTTACAAGATTAGCAGCCGTCATATTTGAATAGTTTATAATGACCAGCACATCAGTGTCGTGTTCTTATACTGCTCCAGCCTCTCCGTTTTTCAGATATGTAGCATTAATATCGGACGACTTGAGAATTATTAAGGATTTTTGAAAATTGGCAAAAGAAACGCTCATGTATTTTATTATAGTTCCTTAATTTTTAACATTAATTTTTACTTTGAAGTTTTTAAAGTTTTAACGACTAATTTCTCGATTAATCGTTAACAATTTTATCGATTAAATATCCATTAAAATAATTTTAATAGATAAAAATTCGCTTAAAATTGGAGAAAATATTTAAAATATTTTTTTAATTTTTTTTTTTTTTAAATAAATAAACAATATAATAGCCCAGATCACAGGATCTGTATAGCTGAGGAACATAGTAAAACAGTCCATTGCAGTTAAAAACGTTCTAAATGTTATTTTTCTATCTTTATGAGACAAGCGAAAATATCTCAATAAAACAAAAAATGTTAATTACCTGTTTTTGTTACTTCCTTTGAGATGTTTGGCTTTAATCGCAATTAACCATTAATTCATGAAATTAATCGTTAATTTTTCAAAAGTTGACGATTAAAATTAAAATTATCGTTACCAGCCCTATTTATTTAAATTCATATTACATTTTCTTATTTCCATCAGCTAATTAACAATGAGAAATTTGCCGCCCCAATAAAGTGCCGCCTGAGGGCTTCTTATCGGCTCATATTTAAAATTCTCTGAACACAGTCATTTTTGCTTTTATAGCAGGAGCGGCTGCCAAATTTGAAGAATAAATAAAGTTAACAGCAGATCAGTTTCTTGTTCATAATTTACTTACAACCTTTTGATGTTTCAGTCACATTAGTATCCTGGACGCCCAGGCGGCCGCTTGTAGCAGCGACCGCTCCGGGGGGGGGGGGGGGGACTTCTCAGCCTTTACGTCCCTTTGGGGGCCAGAGAGCTGAGGGGGTTTTCCGGGAAGCCCCATGAAGAGCTAATCTTATCTTAGATATACAGACGCTCCTTCTATGCAGAAGATAATTGCGTCCACAGACCATGAGAGATGGCAAGTGATGTAGCGGTCACAGGCCACGGCTATAGGGGTTCCACGCATTACCCCAGCCGCCTAACTATTGTCTAGTTAGGTACCCATTCGGAGCTGGGTGACTCGGGGACTCCTCCGGCCCCGAGAACAAATCCTCGCCTTCGTGTGGATTTGAACTCGTGACCATCGGTATGACAGTCGAGAGCGCTACCTCTCGACCACCACGGCTCGGGACTGCTGATTTTATTCCAGATGTAGGATTTTCAGTAGCATAAGTATCAGAATAATGTATATCCAGTATGGAATTTTAAAGTTTTGACATTCAAAATGTTTACATAGTTTAGAATAGTTCAAAATACTCTATTTCTTGTATCAAGTTCTTATTGATATTGATCTTTTGTGTAAAAAATTGACAATTTAACAAAGAAAATCATTCTTAAAGATTAATTAACGTCTAGGAAGTTGCCGCTCCTAGCAAAGTGTCGCCCGGGGCACTTGCCCCCTCTCGCTACACCACTGCCTACAGGAAGAGCCACACTAAAAATTCCCAAATAATAAAACATACAATGGTACTGAAACCAAAGCTAACATCCTCATCACAAAATTGTTATCTTCTTTTTCGGCCTCAGATGACAAAGATTTTAAATTAATTATAATAGATTAGAAGAAATAGGTAACATAACTGTAGAGCTTACTTTGATGAGACCTGTACTAGAATATGGAATATGGATATTATGTATGGGACTTAAACACCAATGAAAACATTGATATACTAGAGCAAATTATAATAAGAGCGTCCAGATTCATTACAGGAAAGTGTTCAATACTGTTTATGTGTGTGTGTGTGAATAAAAAATATCTAGCAAATTAAACGGTTATTATTAAGTATTACTATTCAAATGGTTTTATTCCACTTTCCATGAATTAGAACGAAACCTTTTAAACCATTAATTAAACCAACGCATCACTTCAGCTCAAGCGGGTAATATAAAAAGAAATTACAGATCGCATACCTGACATAAAAACTCAAGTCAGTTTAGGACCACACTTCTATGTAGTGCGCTCACAGCAAACCACGGGAATACATTCTGAAGTTCACTTGTAGCTCATACACCCAAAAATTAATTTCCTTGTACGGAGTATCCAAAGATAAAATTATTTTTAAAAAATCCCCCGTCAATTTAACATTGTTACACAACACCACGTACCTGACACTTGAGTAGTTTTAACGTTTCTGATGGGACGTAGACGTCTAACAGAAACACCCGGTGATTAAACCCATGATTAGGGGGAATTTGTTGGTGGGTCGGGGAGGGGGTACTCAATGCCCATGGGGAGGGGGTGGTGTCAGCGAGCGATGATAACAGTTGAACTCAGGTCGTGTAGACGAGATTTTGAAAACAGTNCACCCACACCGACACAGTTTTCGGGGGGGGGGGAGGTTGTTGGTGATCTCAAATTTGGCTGCACTTAGCTACAGGCGTATTCAAAGCGAGGCTTGCACCCCAGATACCACGGACCTTAGTTTCAACTCGACCGCGACCCGTAGCAATGGCATTGGCACATATAAGAAAAGTCGAAACCATTTGTAGTTTGTGGTACAAAAATACGATGACGTCATATATTATAGTTCACTCGCGGGGGTCATCAAAAATATAAAGCCGATGAAATCAAGTGCTGTCAAGTTTACGAAAATTGATTTCGTCTCAAGGAAAAAAAACTTGATGAAATAATGTTTGTTTATTTCTTTACGTCACAGAAAAAAAAGGAAATGAATAAATTTTTATCACAATTTTCGACACACTTCATTTATGTAAATTGTACATGTTGGTTGTATATCTCAGCACCTTCCCTCAATAAAACTAACATCACGTTTCCGCCGTTAGACGCTTCAAATGGCGAAATATTAATATCAAGTCTCAAAATATCGTTATTGTATTAACCCTCATCCCCGAAACAAAACATAAATCTTTTAAAAATTCATTTTATTATAAACTCTGTAATTCAACTGCAATGAATGCCATTTTTGTTTTGTTTAATTTATTAATCCACACCCCCCCCCCCCCCCCACACACACACATATTTTACGTCATCGAGGATGGGCTGTTTTCAAACAGTTAGGAAATCCGCATGGTTTAAGTGCCTGTACCATGGCTTCTACATTATAACAAGAATGAGCTACCTGGCCCTGACTCATGACGTCGACCTTATGACAGCAAGGAGTTACATGCCCCTGATTGCTGACGTCTACACTAGTTACCCTCCCCTGACTCATATCGTCTACATTGTGACAGCAAGGAGTTACATGCCCCTGATTGCTGAAGTCAACACTAGTTACATTCCCCTGACTCATATCGTCTACACTATGACAGCAAGGAGTTACATGCCCCTGATTGCTGACGTCTACACTAGTTACCAACCACTGACTCATATCGTCTACACTATGACAGCAAGGAGTTACATGCCCCTGATTGCTGACGTCAACACTAGTTACCTTCCCCTGACTCATATCGTCTACACTATGACAGCAAGGAGTTACATGCCCCTGATTGCTGACGTCTACACTAGTTACCTTCCCCTGACTCATATCGTCTACACTATGACAGCGATGAGATTTAGCGCTTACGGTGTTAGGCATTTAGCCAGGTCCCAGTTATTGTATAACAGGGATTCTAACAACCCACCCGCTCTCCAAAAACAGCCAAATTGTCTTCCTCACTGATACAAAAAAAAGTGCTCCAGTCTCTCCGGGACCCAAACAGCTCCATCAATCAGTCACTCAATATAGAACTACAGAATTTAAGTAAAATAACAAAAGAACTTGTTCTCCAATGGATCCCAGACCATGTGGAACTTGCGGGAAATGACACAGCGGACTTCCTGGCAAAAAACTGGAGGCAAACAGGTCCAGACAGACCAACCCCCGAAGAAATAAAGGTGATTCTCAAAAGTAGTGAAGCAGAAAGGTGGTCCGAGCAGAGGTAGATGCATTCTTTAAACTCCCCCGCCAATCTCAGAACATCATATTCAGGCTAAGGACGGGCCACAACAAACTTAGGTAGCACATGTTCCGCAAACTTCGAATTGGAGAAACCGAAATGTGCCCCTGCGGAACAGCTGCAGAGAACGCGGAACATTTGCTGCAAAACTGTCCTCGGTACCTCCACACCCGGGCGGCCATTTGGCCCCAGGAAGCTACTCTCCACGATAAACTGTATGGTGGACTGAACCAATTGACAGCCACAGCACAATACATCACGGATATAAGGCTTGTGATCTAAATCCTCCTTGAAAAGATTTTGAGATCACAGAAGAAGAAGAAGAAGAAGTATAACAGACAATACTCTCTCTAGCCGGATCAATGAAAAACATTAATCATGATATACAAAGGGTTGAAGCAGTAAGGGAAATATGCGTTGTTTTCACGGTCAAGTGACCAAGAGATATTCGGTGAAAACAAGTGGCAGCATAAAAGAAAAAAAAATTATTTGCAAAACTTAAAATTAGTCGTTATATTACGCCTGCCATTTTTATCACACCTGCCATTTTTATCACACCTGCCATTTTTATCGTTATAGAATCAGATCGTATTTCTGTCTGCGCGCCGAAAGTTTATATGTAGTTATTTGCAGTCTAAATCATTGTGGATGGATCGTTTAATTTTGATAGAAAAATGGGGGGGGGGGGAGAGTCACAAGAAAGAAGAGGACCTTTCCCCAAATGTTTGAGTGCACGAGTGGCAGCGCGCTCGACTGGCGTGCCGATGGTCACGGGATTGAATCCATGTGAAGGCAAGGATCTGTTCCCGGGGCCTACGGCGTCCCAAGTCCACCCAGCTCTGAATGGGTACCTAACTAACAATAGTTGGGCGGCTGTGTTAGCCTTCGCCTGTGAAAGCTGCATCCCTTGCCAACAGATCATCCTTCATGGTCTGTGGACGCAATTATCTTCTGCCTAGAAAGAGCGTCTGTATAGATAAGATAAGATAAGATAAGATAAGATGATTGCGTGTCTTGGGAACAGAGAGATGAAGTGTGTCTGCAGAAGAAGTTAGTGAGTAGACAGAGTATGATAGGAAGGGCATGAGTCAAAAAAGAAGTTATTTATATGATATTATTATTTCCGTTGTCGTAAAATGTAGTTATTAAATTGTGTTGTACTATTATCTTGCTTATAAATATCATCTAGCAATTTTTATTATGTTTTCATCCCAATCTATGGAATTGTTAAATTTTTTAAAATACCTGAACTACACAGTTTATTAGTCTTTTCACGAGGGAAAAAAAACAAAGTAAAAAATAACCCACCTCCTAAGTAAGGGGCCGTTCACACATTATATAACTCAAAAATGTCAATTTTTTAACATGCCCTCCCCCTTCATATTACATTATGTAACCCTAGTGTGAACACTCCAATGTAAAAAAAAAGTAACAAATTTGCATTCACTTCGGACTTATATAATATGTGAACGGCCCTTGATGCTATCGAGCTGAAATTTACACATAGACTTTTGTCCCCTACCAGTGCATTCTATCAAAACGTCATATCAATCAGATGAGCTGTAATGAAATTAGTTAATTTTTGGATTATCTCTGTCTATCTTTGTGTAGCATGTACCTTTTTATGCTAGTCTGTCACGCGGTGCGTATTATATTAAAAATAATAAATACTTTCAGTTATGTCTCATATGTAAGGGATTTATTGTCAAAAAATATTGTTTTTACTGGTTGTTTGATGAAATTTTTAATTAGTTGTCAATTTGTAAAATGTGATGTATTTTATCTTCATGGGCTTTTCGTTTTGACATTTTGAGCTCCAGGCGGACTGCAAACATCTTATGTCTAGTGCGGGACACGAAGTTAGCAGTTGTAGTACTGTTTCAGAGGCTAGGTTACAATGACGGCAGTTCGAGTACCTGTTATGGTCTGGCCTGTTGAAATATGATTCAGCTTGGCAGTGCTCTGCTCGCATTTGAGTCAATAAACTCTGGTGTTTGTAACTCAAACTCCACCACTGGTCTGATCGGCATGGCTTGGGCATGTTAGCGAATATCCCCCCTCCCCACCCTGGCAGTCAAATTGTCAGCCCAGTCCTGGTACCACTTGTTCCTGAAGTGGTCCATAAGCCATGTCTTTGTTTCGAGTTAAGTGACACGCCCTGTTGGGGCTGGGCCGCCTGGTTGGGCCTGAGCCGTCTGGTTGGGGCTGGGCCGCCTGGTTGGGGCTGGGCCGCCTGGTTGGGGCTGGGTGCCTGGTTAGGGCTAGGCTGGGCCGTCTGGTTGGGGCTGGGGCACCTGGTTGGGGCTGGG